>APFE031470513.1:13690-37096 GCA_000404065.3 Pinus taeda | reverse complement strand
TATATATAAAAAATAATTAAACATATTAGGGCTGAAAAGTCATTTTTGTCTTCTTAACATTTTAATTGTCTATTCTTAATTATTTAATTGCCTCTTAGAATCACTCTAGACATTTAAATAGTCATGATGGGATCATCTTTATAAGTATCAAATGTTTAAGCAAAAATGTTTCAAAGCCAATTGGGTAAACAATTCATTAGAATTATTGTATTATTACATTAAATTTTATTAATGTTTTTAATTAATTTATATGGTTACTTAGAAGTAAATATACATAGTATAGTAATTAGTATTCATTTTTTTTAATAATTAAAATTAATTTAATTTAACTATTTTTCTATATAGCAATCTCGTTATTATTGAGGAGAAAAAATATAACAAAATTTTTCATAGCCGTGAGTTTAGTGCCATTTTCTCCATGTTTATTATTTAAAATTTTTATAGTACTAAATTTAATTTCATTTTTTTATTCATATTATTCAAGGTTTTCTCTAATTTTATAAATTCAATTGTTTTCCTTTTTGCATAATTCAATTATTTTCTTTTTGCATAGTGAGTAACTTTTACAATGATTTTCACATCCTCAAAAAAACTTAATACTTTATTTCCAAATAATAAATTAAAATAGATACGATAGATTTTTTATATTTAAGATATGCATTATGCTTTTTCATTCTAATTATAACGTTTTTGAGTCTCATTCATATATTGTTTACAACTAAATAAAAGAATGATATACATGTCTTTGTAATTCCTTAGATCTATAATGTCCTTCATATGGTTACCATTTTTTAGGATTTTTTTCAAATGGTTAGTGGTCTCCTTTAGTACAAAAGGGTGGCTTTTGCACAACCTCCTTGTAGCACTATCTAAGAGGAGTTAATTTTTCCTTTTTAATCACTTGATAGAAATGTATTCCGTCATACTCATTATTCTTAATACCTTTTGGAGATGGCCTAACTCCTACCTCCACATGATTTTTATCATATATTTTGATGGTTCAAGTTACAAAAGTGTTAATAATGTCTATTTGTTTTTGGAGGGTAATGGTGTGATACCTTATATAAATATATGTTAGTGTAAGTTTTTTTTTTTATAAATGTAATGATTCAAAGAATCAATCTCATTATTTATGACGAGGGAATAAAAAAATGATATGCATTTTCTCTCCTACATCTCAATAACCTCAATTGTGACTTTATATTATACTCTAATTATTCAATGCTCAAGGAATTATTAAAAATTTACCTTTAGCAGGGCCAAATTATTCTAGCATCATCAATGTAACCTTTCTATAACTTTAAGTTTTATGAGAAAAATTCAAATTTATATTTTTTTAAATATTAGAATTGATGACAATGAGCATCCCATTATAATTTTCCTCGATTTCTCATTAAAAATCCTAAAAATCCTATACTTCAGTAATTTTTTTAACAATTTTAGCATTATTCTCATCCACCAAAAAAAACCAACGACTTTAATTACCTCATTCATCGATTTTCTAGTAAAAACAAAAATGACATAAAAGCTTACTCGAATAACATTTACATCCATTCCATAGTTTTAATCTCATTCATTAAATGATAAGAATACTTAGACATAGATCCATGTTTCCCACAAGACAACTTAGTTGTTTAGCTAGAAGAGAGTTGATCGGCTTGTAATCCAATATTTTTATAATTTGTATAAATGGATATTTATATTCGTGTATATTGAACATATACTTTTGTAATATGTATAAATGAATATTTATATTCGTGTATATTGAAAGGAGTCACGGAATTCTCTAACCTAAGTTTTAACTTTTTGTTATCAACTATGGATATTAATTGTGGTATCCTTACGGGCCTTAATTGTCCTTTGCTTAGGTTTATATCGAGTCTTATACATTGTGGTATCTTCAGTGGCCTTAATTGTGGTATCTTCACTGGACTTAATTTAAATTCATTTTTATAATATGGCTTATACAATGTTATTGTGCATTATAAAATAAATTATTATTAAATAATTGTATTCAATTTGATATTTATATATTATATTTAAATCAAAACAGGGAATAAATATTTAATATTATCATTATGAATATTTATATAAATATTAAAAACAATATAAATATTTATGTTTTAAATGTAGTTTTATATAATTATAGATGATATTCTTAATATTTTTTGTTATATTTTTATTTAAAGTAAGTACTTTCAATATAAAAATCCTTGAAAATAAATTCAATTGTGATATAATTAATTTGTGATATTTTTAGATTATATAATATATATATTTTTAAATATAAATATTTTTATTGGAGATTAATGTTTATATAGTTTTTCTATTAATTTTTAATTAAAATATTAACTATATATTTAAAAATATAGATTTAAAATGTGAAGTATTAAAATTATAAAAAGGTTTCCGTTTTGGATTTTTTTCTCTAGAAAATGTGTTCAATCAATAATTTATATTTTATTCATTATAATTAATGAAAACCATTGTATAGATGTATTGATACAAATGTTCAATAATATGTGTTTTGACATTATTCACATAAATAGAGATGCATTGAATTTTATTAAAATATAATCTATAAATTTATTAAATGATTTTTTTCCTCTAACAAATGTGTCAATCAATAATTTATACTCCATTCATTATATTTAATGAAAACCACTATGTAGATGTACCCATGCAAATGTTCAATGTTGTGTGTTTTAGAATTATTAAAATAAATAGAGATGTATTGGATTTTACTAAGATGTAAATTGTAATTTCCAATGGAATCATTCTCATTTGTAAAAGATTTGAGATATCATAATATATGGAAATATATTATCAATCTTCCATTAATTGAATTAATAAAACTACAATTGAATTTTGATTAATGGGAATTCATTCATTATCCCACTTATTAGCCCAACTTGAGGAATCATACTCATCACATTCCAATCTCTATATGGCACATAGAATTTAAGGAGTTTTATCATGCTTATTTAATATAAAATATTTTATGAGCTTCAACTCAAAGAAAATCCACAAACATCATGCACACTATTGTAATTGTATGAATGTGACCACCTACATCAACAACTTCCCATATAATAGATATGCACATGTATTTCCCTTATAGATTCTATTTATAGACTCACTCCTTAAATATAATCACTAAGATACACCATTCAATTATAATTGTTTTATCTATATGATGAGTTTTATCAACAAATTCAACTCCTACTTAGGCAAGGATTATTTTACACATGGTCCAAATTCCTCATGCTCTCCTTTCCCATGTTTATCCTCAAAATAGTTTGACATATATGACATCTTGTATTTTTTTCTACTGAAAAAAATAATTGAAATACATGGCCATCCTTGAACATTTTAGGTCATGTTTGCCATTATGGAAACTTGATATTATGATATATTCACTTAAAATTTTATTTGTGAGAAAAAAAATATAATTCTAAAATAAATCAACTATTAAATTAAAGTACGAAGAAAAAGACATATCTACAATTCAATTTTAAGTTTCTTACCTCAATTTAAAAACATGTAAAAAGGTTGAAAATAATTTTCTGTCCTTTCTAAAAAAAATTTAATTATTTTAGATTTATAATTCAAAATAAATTAGTTATAAAACTAATTTACCCATATTCAATTTTGTTAATAAAATTAAATAAAAAAATAAAAATAGAAATTACTTACCTCACACCACACCACTTATAACGTTTTTATTTCTTTCCAACTATGTAGTTTATAAATTCATATTTAAAAATGTTATATTATTTACCCTTTAACACCATTCATTGCATCTAAGTTGTTTTTTTAATATGTATTAACTTTTGGTACATTGTATTCGATATTATGAATTCTAGGTTTCTAGATGAAGTTGGTGCAATCATTATCAAACATTTACTTACCTCACATCTCACTCTTTATAAACTTTTACTTTTAATTCTTTCCAATTAGGTAGTTTATGAATATATATTTAAAAATGTCATATTCTTTATTTTTTTAATATATTGGATTAATAACATTATTCATTGCATCTAAGGAGTTTATATGTAAACAATATTTTGGATAATATGTATGTCCCTTTATTACATTGAACTTGATGTTATAAATTTTAGGTTTCCACATGATGTTGGTGAAATCATTATTAAACATTTATGTCTTAATTGTTAAAATGTAAAAAAACAATGGTTTATATATATGTTATTTTAATCATCTAATTTTATGTGAATTTCAAGATATTTTTAGTTCACATTCAAAACAATATTATTTTTTTCTTTTTTAAGTTTGGTAAGACTATATTTATATCATGTCTAATATATCACTCTTATTGAGATGAGCAATGAACTAATAGCTTCACATCAAAGAGTGCCTTAGGAATGTAACACTCCGAAATAAATACAATTTTTTTTTATCCTTCTTAATTACCAAGCCTACATGTCACCTTAACTCAATCAACGCGATGTGTAAACAAATGTGAAGGGTCATGAATGGCTCTCAGCTTGGCACGTATTAATGAAATTAAATGACACACAAGACTTCCTGCACGACTATCTGAATTAAGCCATTTATATGTGTGCCACCTACCCACACCTTAGTAGAAGTGATGGCTCCGTTGCTTGGTGATTAATGCAATGGTAAGTATGGCATGTTGCATCTAGTCATCACAGGTGACTTGGCAGAGGCATTTGACCTGAAATGGAAACTTGATATGAATTTTCATCTCATTTCGCATTGTTATGAGGTGAAAATACAACTCTGATAGCGCACAAGGTAAGAACAATGGTGTGAGGGTTTAGCACTTCCTGAGCAAGTGTTTTTTTGTTTTTTGTTTTCGGAGGCAACAATTGATGCAAAGTCAAGGAGGTAAGCAAACCACTTTTCTCTTTGCTTGGAAAATGCAAATACCTTACTCCTTATTAGCTTAATCCAATGTTTGATACATGTATGGTATGATTGACAGTTTAGAACCCTTCTTTCACCCTGTGAGCTGAATAGAGATGTGCTTCTATTTCCGAGGTCAGGTTCTTTCTAAATGGAACACCCTTATAGTTTAAGACTCATCTCTGGTATGTGAGTAATGATGATTTTTGTTGTTTCCAGGCATTCGGTGCTCCAGCAGTGGAGCCATTCTCCTCAGGTACTAAATCCCTACCATGTTTTTGCATTTAGGCATTCTCTATCATAATTCAACCCGAGGTTTGCTTCTAAGAGGTTATTTGGATGTTTTTACAAGTATGGTTCGATCCTGTTTTTGGGTTGAAGAGTCTTTCGAGAGTCATTAAACCTGATCCAAGATTTTCTACTATCTACAAGTCGATTATCTTTCCTCTATTGTTCATCTACTTGTTTGAGTTGTTAGCTTGACTCCAAGATGAGGTAGGGGAGTTTGCTGGCCTTTAGCACAGTGAAACCCTCACCACAATCCAAAGTCCATGAGGGTTTCCTTAGAGAATGGAGGTTATAGCAACTAATGCATCTGGTTGTGTTTGTAGCCAGAGCTTAAAGAGTACTTTTGAATTTTCTTTGAACAGTTCAATCGCATGGTTACTGTATTAATTACCCGTTATGACTCTATGAATCCCTTTTTTTTGTCTGTATTAAGTGCTGGAAAGGTTATGGACTGCTACCAAGTCTCAAACCTTACCTAGTATATTGTAGTGACTATTGAAGTTTATATGTAAACTGCGTAAAGGTAGAATGGATGAACTAAGATTTACGATAGAGGGATACTTCAGAACATATATTATCTCAGTTCTTGAATTTCTCAGAGATTTATACTTCTTTTAATCATGGTTTTGTTACCTGATTGTGTGTTGCAATAATTCAATGAATGGTTCGGTGTATATGTAATATTAATTTAGTCAGTGGTATTAATACTAGCATGACTACTAAAATGTGAAAGTATACTCAGTTTTTGCATAAACGTGTGTATCTATATTTCTTGGTCTCGCTCCTGTTTTACCACAAAAGTATTTCTACATGAGATTGCGGACCATCTCATTTTGAATGCATCGTTAATCCTATTTAATTCTTTTTGGTAAAGTGGTATAAATGTACATATAGTATAAATTGATTTCCGTTCCAGGTTATTTACAGTTTAACAGGTTATGGATAGGAATTGAAACTCTATTGCAATAATAGTAGTAGTTTTTTTCCTTTTATACTGCAAATACTAAATAAGTTCACGATTCTACAATACATTAATTTTCTTCTTTACATCGGAGATGTTAAATAAATTCAAGATACTACAGTATAATAGTTTTCTTCTTTATAAAGTAAATATTAAATAAGTTCAAGATACTATAGTACTGCTGGGTTTAGAATAATCATACATTGTAACTAAATATGGATAGAAGGTTGCAGGATAAGGTTGGAATACATAGCACATCATTAAATTGACCATTTTCTAGATGAACAGTTCCAGTCCCTACAACACTAAGAGATCTATCAACACCAACATATATATTCTTGGTGTTACAATCATTTAAAGAAGAAAACATGGCTTTGTTTTTGGCCATGTGATAAGAAACTCCAGAATTAATGAGCCACTCATGAGAATGAGAGGAAGAAGATACATTTAGTGCATAACCAAACTGAGATTCTTGACAACCACATGTAGAAAGTGTTATTCCTGAAGATGAAGTTGAAGTTGAATTGTGCTCTAAATGGATGTTATGCTTCTTCATTGTTGCTTCTAAGGATTCCATATTTTGATTGAATTTGGATTCTAAGTGGCCATCTCAATTACAAAAGTTGCAATGTCTATCATGCTTCTTCCCTTTGTTCTTATTTTCCCTACCATTTTTTTGAATTTATTTTTCATTTTGAGACTAAAATTGCTTAGGACCCTTTTTTGGTTTAGGACCATTCTTTTTAGGATACTGCTTCTTAGGATTCTTTGAATTTGGTTGTTGATGGGTGGCCAAGGCTTTCTTAAAAGAGTTTCCAATATTAAGAAGACCAATATGTAAGATTTTTTCTTGTTCTCTTATTAAAGAATCACAAACGACATCAAAAGAGGGGGACTTGTAGTCTTATCCTTGAGAAATAAGGGCTTCTCTAGTAGAATGGAAGGTGTAAACAAACACAGAGTAGGATGGTCCCAATTAATAAGAATGGAATAGATAAGGCTACCATCTTCTTTCTTAACCTTAACACCTTCCAAGAGAAGTCTAAGTGTATTGAACTTGGACAAAAAATCTTCAATGGAAGAAAAATTATTCGGGTCCAATGTAAGGAACTCATTTTCGAGTCGATGGACTCTAATTTCATTTTTAATTCCAAAAATTTATTGAGTTGTTTCATTGCTTCATTAGGGGTATCAAGTTCTTCCATATGGAATCTAAGGTCTGGAGAAATAGACATCCCTATCAAACCACATGCTTAATCTTGCCTATTTTCCCATTTGGCTGCCTTATCTTCATCTTTAGGTTTAGTTTCTTGGCTTGAGGCTATTCTGTAAATACCTTTACTTCTAATTAAATCGACAATGTAGGACCACCATTGGAAGTAGTTGGTGTTATCAAGAATAAATTGGCATGGAATTTCTATTTTAATAAAAACTGAAGCTGTAGATGTTGAAACTAAGTGTTCCAATGGAAAGATCTTGAAAATTTAGGCTGATTAAAAAAAAAAGCTTCCGGATGAAGAAGTTATGGTTTTTTTAAGAAACATTGTTGAAGATGCCGACGAAGTGCGTGAATGTGCAGAAGTGAATGATAATGCTATATTTTAGACCCCTTCTCCTCCACACCCCCCCTCCAAACTTAATCTAATTAGCTTTAAATTATGTGACCCACTTTTATAAATAAGTGAAAGTCAATTTTACAATGGTACTTTATGAGCTACCCACTAAATAATGGTACTTTATGAGCTACCCACTAAATTGTAACTTAAATAAAGGATAAAGAGACTTTAGAATCACTTTTTATAATGGGTGAGAATACTTTTACATAAAGTAACTTTAAAACATTATTTACATGTGTTTTTTGAAAAAAAAACTCAACAAAAAGAAAGACTTGAACTCAAGACCTCTATTCTCTTAAAGTAACTTTGGACCAAGTGAGCTAGTTTAAAAGGTTAGTAATTTTTGGAAAAAATGAGGTGTTTTTCCTTTTTTAGTAATTGAAACTTTGGGGTGCATGCTTACCTGAAAAAACCTATTTTTTCCTACAAACAAAAAACCACACAACCCAACATGGATATGCAAAAAAACCAAACCTTATGGCTTGAAGTTATCTTTCGCGAGAAACTAACTATTTTCCTCTATGTTTATAATTTTCCAAGATCACACTAAGGCACAGCAAAAAAGAGCATACACATGAGAAAAATCCTTCTCTTTTGTTTCTAACTTTCCTAGATCGTACAGAGTAGCAGGCCAAAGAGAATACGCAGAAATGAAAGGTATAGATCTGATAATAAAAAAACAGTCAAATAAATAAACCAAAATAAAGAGAGATAAATAATTAAAACTGCAAATAAAGATTGTATACCTCCAAATATTAAAAATGATGGAGCTAGGGTTACCAAAACCTTTTCATGTGAAATGAAAGCGGTTCCTCACTAGAACAGATGCTCCTAACACAATAGAGGAGCCCTATTGGCCTGAAAGTGGTAAAAAATAGTAGATCTAGGAAACAACAATCAGATGTAGTTGTACTGGCTTCCGATTTGGATCACCAATGGATGCAACTCTCAAATAGCTCTAATACCATGTAGGAATTTACCGAATAAGTTCCTCATATAGAAGACCAAAGGAAACCACTCACAAATAGATCATAGATCAATACACCAATATACTTGATGTGGTTAAAACCCTCAAAGAGGGAAATAGTCCACGACCTAAGCCAACGCGACCACTTCAGGTAGTTCATTAATAAGATTCTCTCATGAACAGTCACCCTATAAATGACCCTCCATGCTCTTTAAATACAGATCATGGACCAATCAGATGTTAAGTCATGGATCAAGAATCGGTAATACCGAGGAGAGAATGAACTGTCAAATCGCTTAATGTCTAGAACATATTGTGGCCGTCAGATTGTAAGTTACAAAAGTACATAGTAAAGAAACACACTTTACCTAACTCTACAGTAGACCAAGTTATACTTAACTATTTCCTATGTGTCAGAATATCCTAACATAAACACCATGATCATCTCCTTCACATATGTATCTAAGAAAGAAGGCCCATTGTGATTGGCCTCATCTAGCAATCAAGGTAGTGGAATTGATGATTTCATGGCCACTCCTTGGATAATTACAAGTCAAATGAATCTCTAGTAGCCATAATTTTCTTCCCATGAGTCCATTGAATGATAGATCTAAGGATTTTGAGTACTTTTCCATGTTTCAATTTATCCATGTATTTCTTGGTATCACCCAATTCAACCGACCATTTTCCCAACTCATAATTAGTATATTTTAGACGGTTGACTATCTATGGAATCATTTGAGTATGATCACCCTTGCTCGAGCTATGTATATCTTCGATTTCGCCCTTAATCTTTCGGATTGTATTTTACATATCTAACATGTAGTTGATATCATCCCCTATTATACAATGTTTGTCGATCTTGTTGATCTTGAGAACTATAGAATGCATTGTATAAAAAGGGTCATTTAATTTCTTCCTTTCCTTTCTTTCAGTAAAAAAATTCTTTGATGTAGCTTGAAGGCAATTGGTTTTGTTTACTAGTTTTGATAATCCCGTGGTCTCTAGATCACTGTCATCCCAATCCAACTATCATAAAATTTCATCTATATTTTCCAACAAAAAATTATTGTTTTGATCCTCATAATAATCAGACTTGAAATTTTCACCAACATACTACAATCGTGTGTATATTCCAAATGATCATGATAAATTGATCTGTTTGGCTCTCTATTGTTTTGGTCTCAGAATAAGTTCTTAATTATTATGAATCCCTACAGATCAAATGCTCATACCTTAGAGACAAAATTCTTAAACAAATGCATTGCCATCGTTGATATAATATTATACTATAATTCTCTCAAAAACAAAGTCCACTTTGCCAATTTCTACAAAAACCCTGATTGTTAATAAATCTTCATATCTAAAATTCTGATCTACAAACAAGAACTATATATATACAAAGAAACAACCACATGAACAATAAAAAATACAACCACACATATAAGCTATTGTTAATCTAATTATAGAGTAATAAAACTCAAGGATCACTTGCATCTTCATGGCCTTCCCGTACAAGAATCAAGCCAGAACATGATCTAATAACAAGATAGAAAAAATGAGAGAGAGTGATACCACACAAAATCACACTTCACTATTTTATTGATCATAATGGTAACATATTATATATACCACAAATTTTGAGTAATCTAAATCCTAATAAAGTGGATCTATAACTCAAACATGACATAAATACAACTCATATACATAGGAAACAACTTCTATATTGACATCTCAAGACTCACAATTACAACCTATAAATCACATGACACACATGGAAATATTATTTCTAGTAATAATAAAATCTATAATGTTTTGTAAAAAATCTGAACATAATGCACCATTCCCTTTAAACTTTGTTAGTAAAAATCTAATCCTATTTGTATCCTCAATTTATTCAAATTCAAAGTACTTTTCAATTTATCATATCCAATGGATTAGAATCAAAACATTAATACTAAAATCTTTTTGTTACCTCCATCTCTTATGATTCAAATCAATTATATTCCTACGACATTCTCTTATAAGTATTACTCTTTATTGTTCTTTCTATCTAAGATTTTGATTCTTACTTAGGATTTCATTACTCTTTATTGTTCTTTCTATCTAAGATTTTTATTCTTCCTTAGGATATCATGTTTTTTTTGCTTCAAACTATTCCAATCTTCTTCCTGTATCTTTTATTTATTTATTTATTATACCTATCCTAATTACACTTCTTCATAGATATTTTTCTCTAACATACCTAGTGATTCCCTAGTTGACTGCTACAACTCACCCTCTTAAATAATGCCTTATCATTGATTTATGCATTTTCAATGGGGCCAAATCAAACCATTCAAAATAATGAAAGAATGTAAATGTAGGAACCACAAATCTTAATTGAGCACCACTTAATTGAAGCTCGAGGTTTGAATAAGATGATCAAACAACAAAGTCACAAGAATTTAACATCAAATCTTTTTTAATGCATAACAATAGTTATAACAACTAATTTGACAAACTTATATTAGAATCAACAACCAATGTTGTCAATAGTTATTATATTTCTAGATCAAATTGTCTATAAATATGGAATATACACTATCCCAAAGTAACTTAATCAAATACAACTCTATGATACCCGCCAAAGGTGCCCAACAACCCAATATGAGGTAGATGTCAACACTAAATGTTTAAAATTTAACATTTAACAAATTTAATCTAATTTCAATGTGCACCCATTACTAGATAGATGTGTAAGCTCAAATGTTTAACATTTAACACAAATATTTAAACTTTATATGTGAGCTAAAATAAAAAAGAATAAAGTAATAAATAAAAATTTAAATGTAATATAAATCCCTATGCATGTAAACATTTAATAATTGCCTCTATTAATAATAAAAAGTTGAAGTGAAATTCAATTTTTTATAATTTGATTTTGTTATTAACTTGTGAATAAAATTTGTTACAATACCATGGATTAATACCATTGCTTATCAATACAACATGCCCAAAAACCATAAGTTATTTCACAATAAAAATATTTTATAACAATATGACACAATTTTTAACCATGCATATTCACCCCTATTTTACCTTGGATAATATTAACATGTAAATAGGGTTTTTACAATTTCATGGCTTATCAATACCACATACCCCAAAATCATAACTTATCTCACAATCAAAATAATTTATAAATACTTTATTTTAATCGAGCTTTATAACATTTTTTAATTAAATCTAAAAGGAGAAATCCTATTATTACTTTTCATCTATATCTAAACGCTCTATCCTCACGATTACTAAAACGATTCCCATAGAAATTAAATCAAAGTTTTAATAAAATTAAAATTGAGATTACATTTATATATAAATATGTGAAATTTACAAAATATAAATAACATTATTAAGAATAAACATAGATCCATCTTAACTAAGGATGCAAACAATGACAGCAGGCCTATAGTGCATGATTGTATTAAGTTTTTTATTATCATATTTTATTTGACATGAATGATCCAAAATATAGGTTTAATATTTTACAACCAATTGAGTTTTATAATTTAGATACTTTCTTAAACACAATATAATGTGATCAAATTTAAGAGAGAGATATGGTAGGAGAGAAAAAGGGGGATGTGGGAGAAAGAGGGAGGAAGAGAGGGAATGAGAGAGGGCGAGAGAGATATGGAGTTGGAGGGAGAGAGAGGGAGGAACGAACAAAGACATAGAGAGATAAAGGTGGGGAGAGAGAGAGAGAGTGACAAGGGAAAGATGGTGAGAGCGTGAGGGAGAGAAGAAGAAAAGGGAAGAGATAGGGAGAGAAGGGGAAGAGTGAGAGAGGGAGACACAGAGATAGAGGGGAGAGGGAGGGAGATAGTGACAATGTTAGTGGGAAGAGAGAGAGAGAGAGAGAGAGAGAGAGGGAGAGAGACAAAGGGAGGTGGAAGAGAATGACATAGAGAGGAAGGAAGAGAGAGAGAGGACTCAAGAGAGAGAAGAAAAGTGAGAGGTAGAGAGATATGGACTTGTAGGGGGAGAGAGAGGAAGGGAATAAGAAAGACATAGATGGAGAAAGTTTGACAGACAAGGAGTGATAAGGGAGAGATGGAAAGAGAGTGAGGGAGAGGAGAGTAGGAGAGAAGAGAGATATTAGAGAGGGAGAGGGAGAGAAGGCCAAGAAAGAGAGAGAGAGAGAGAGAGAGAGAGAGAGAGAAGGGGGAGGGAGAAAGAGAGAGAGGAAGAGGGAGGGATAGGTGGAGCAGGAGGGAGGGAGAGGGGGAGAGGTAAATATGGAGATAGATGGTGTAGGTTTGGGTGGTGAGATAGAGACAGGGAATAAGAAAGAGACACACAGACAAATTTATAGATATTATATACTATTATATCACAAACTTAGATCCATATTAACCCTGGATCTATCAAGCACCTAGAGGGATCAAATATATTGAGCTGCAAATGTCTTTTTTGAGTGAAAAAGTTGAGGAAAGGTTTGCACTTTGAAAGATTTGATCCCTCTCAGTGGTTGATAGATCTGAAGTTAACATTAAGATATTTGATCCCTCTCAGTGGTTGATAGATCCAAGGTTAACATTGAGAGATTTGATCCCTCTCAGCAGTTGATAGATCTGAGGTTAACATTGAGATATTTGATCCCTCTCAGTGGTTGATAGATCCGAGGTTAACATTCAGAAATTTGATCCCTCTCGGCATTTGATAGATCTGAGGTTAACATAGATCTAGACTGGTTACATTATAACTATGTGATTACATACATTACAAATATATGTAAAGAAGATAAAACCATACCAATAAACTATAATAATAAAATCTGTGATTTTTATAAATAATATTATATTTTAATAAGGGTAGTTTGTGTGGTGAGTATTTTTTGAAATAGTTTCATTGTTCATTATGAAACTGGCGATGCGTTTAGATCTCCATTCTTCGATTTGATTATAATCGATTCTTTTTATTTTAAAAAACAATTAATATAAATAACTATTTTGGCTAATATTGAATATATACTTTTTATAATAATTAAATTTAAGATAATATCATTTATATTAGAAATCTAAATCAACTAAAAGGTTTATATCACATTGCCTTGCCTTGCGTTCATGTAGCCTGTAGGATGAAAATTTTCAATTTCAAATATAATGTAAATGCATTCCTATATCAGTAATCGTCTACGTTAAAGAGGTTTGGAGAATATTTTTTGGTAAAATGTATTTGAAATTTGATAAGAGGTTTTGAGAATAATTTTGGGAAAATATCTTTGAAATTTGATAAAGGTTTGTTGTAATTATATGTTTGATTGGTGAATGAATTTTATATAATTTGATTATCTGAGAAACTTTTTAGAAGGCTGAATTTATTATATTAAAATAAATTTTAAGTAAAAAAATTATAGAAGTTGTATTTATATTAGATTATATTTATGATATAAATATTAACATATGGTATATTTTGACCAACATGAACGTTAGTCATTGTTTGAGGTGTAAAGAATGGGGAGAAGAGTACGGAATAAAAGATTGTATTTGGTTTTGAAATATAATTGTTATATTAAATTTTAGATTCTTTAGTGTATTTGTGTTTTTTTTTTTATTTTCAATCATATGTATTATGAACAATCCATGCCTATCAACTATAATTTTGAAGATACCTAATAATTCAAAAATTATTTATTAATAGAGACAAATATAGAGATTGGTCAATACTGTGATGTAGAAATTTTCTTACAAATTATGTATCATTGAAATTCTCTAAAAGTTAATATTTGAGTCAATGATATTTAATGCATATCAATTTAATGCTTTTATTTTTATTTTTATTTTTATTTTAACTGATCTAAATAATGAAAATATTAAATTTGTTCTCTAATTAATTATAATTAATTTTTTTGGGGATCACAAAAAAAAATCACCTATATGAATTTAATAATATAGAAAACGTATTCATATTTTTCATACTTTCATGAAAAATGAATCTCTACTAATTTACTAATTTATAAAATAAATTTATAATCTTCTATTGTGAAAATAATATACTCTAATGTGAAATCATGTTATAAATAATAGAGTAGGAAATCATGTTATAAATTATATACTCTGTTTAACATCATGTTATAACTTATCACTATTCAAAATATCTAAATTAAAAATAAGAAGATAAAAATTAAAAGAAAAAGCATATAATTATAATTTGTAAAATTATGTCTATATGTTATGTATTCTTAATAACAAGAGGTAAAATTTGCTTTTATGCAGTTTAATAACACATGGTAAAAATTGCAGTCATTTTTATGCAGTTTTTTAAACATTGCTATTTCTAAACACTGTGATGCTATACATGAAAAATAAAATACACAATTTAGATATAAAAATTTACTATATATATTTTTTTACACAAAACTTAAGAGAAAAAATATTTAATGTCCCAGAAAAAACATATTGCAATTTATGATAGTGGTTTTTTACAGTAGTTTGAACATAATAAAATAGTAATTTTTTGAGGAAAAAACATCGAGTGTATAGGGACCTGCATACTGGAAATGGCCTCTACAATAAGGAAGCCCTAGGTAGGAAACCCTAACTAAGAACCTCCAAGCAAAGAAGTGTGACCAAGAAACCATGCCTAAGAAATCCTAGGGAAGAAACCTTGACTAGGAAACCAGAACCAAGGAAAATGTATGTGGAAACCTGGGATTCTAGTGCCCAGAAATGAACCATGGAGAGTTTTTCAGAGTTCTGATACGGTCGTTATTTGTGCTCTTGGATGAACCTGGGTGCTTACTATCAAAAACACTGAAGACTCAAAATGAGCTTATTCATTACATTACAAAGCACATATATTTATACAAAATTCACTACAGTGATTCACTTACTATTATTATTATCTATCTAAATCCACCAGCTATAGCTTCTCTATGCCAACTAACATTGATGACTCGCCTACTATCACTGTCATAAAGTAGGCGTGATAATGTTCTAACACCTCCTCTTAATCATGACGACCTAAACTTTAACTTGCCTACTCATCTAAGTCTTAGCTAGGCTTACAACAAAACATTTCATTTTTGCCTTCTTATTAAAGGGTCCATGCTTGTTCATTTTCCTTTGTTGGTGCAGTTTTATCTTCACCTTTATTGTTATAAAATAGTGATTGAGTTTCTCCTTTCTTGGTTGTAGGGTAACATTCTTTGTATTCAACATTACTTCATGTTCTTGGGACATATACTTGTCCTTAATGTTTGCAATTTTTTCAATTTTTGTTGCTTCTTTCTAATTGTCAATATCTACAAACTCAAAAAAAATGTTAGATTCATAAAAAAAACCAAATTGATTTTTGTCATCGTGCTCTTTGGAAAGAGCTTTGCTTCCTTCATTTTTCTTTGCTGACATAGTTGATTGATTCATGTCTTCAACCTCTTTCGTCAATTTTGTTGCTGCAAACATGTTGTCCTCTATTCGATTTGTGTATGGAGGTAGGCAACTCTTCTCACCAAACAACAACTCAACAATAAGATGCTCTTCATGCTATTGAACCACTCATCATGGGATACATAATTGTCATCAAATTTGACTTCATAAATCTCTGCATCACAGAGAGTTTCCTTAATATCACATACTATATTGTCAGCTAAAGACATACTTTCATCCTTAATCCCCGCTATGATGCTTTCAACACAATCACCTTTAGCAACAACTCCTTCATCAACTTCAGCTTTCTCACTACCCTCCATACTATATTTCATTTCAAGAATATCCCAAAATACTTTTGCATCACATATTTCACCAAATTCATACAAAAGACTAGACAAAATATTTTCATCTAAAGCTGATATGATGAGAAACAATGCTAATGCACCTCTACTTTTATCAATGGCATTTATGGAAATTCCTTGAACAAATTTCCATAAATTTATTGAACCAAACAATCCCTCCATTTTTATTGCCCAAAGTTTAAAACTTTTACCTGAGAAAATTGGCAGCACTGGCATTAATCGTTTCAGTATTGCATGAGTGTCTTCAAATTCTTTTATCTAATTTAGATCTACTTTTGGTTGAAGTATTTCATATTCTTCTACAACTATTGCCTTTTCATTATTTCTCCTGACCTGTTTCAATTCTCTCCGAGACTATTTCCTACCCATTTGCTAATAAACAAGTGAGATATTACCTGCCCAAATATTTTGAAAGAACAAAAAAACAAAATAACACTAGTTAATTATTAATAATAATATTTTCACAATTCTCTAGTTTAAAGCGGTTGAGTTGTTCAAAAAATTATGGAAATTTTGATTATATTTAGAGAAAATCTGGAAGGATTTTTGTAAATCCAAATTATTGTTGTTAAATTTCACAATTTTAGGTGTCTTAAAAGATTTTGATGGTGCTGAATCTATATCCACGATCAAAAACATGATTCAAACACTTTGAATTTTTTTACCCAAATTCCAACCACTTTTAATGGACTCCTTGACAATATTCTGTTACTTAATTAAAATTTATATCAGTATTGAATATATATATATATATATATGATTTTGATAGTTTTTTACGGCACAGTTGTCGCCAAAGACCTAGAAAAAAAATTACACTAATAAATCTTATCAGCGATCACTATTCCTCAAATTCTTTGCCAATAGTCAGGCTTAGACATGGATGTCAGCATATATTTAACTTCCGATGTCCAAAAATATCCGTATCCTTCGTCTTAAAGCGCGCATGCATTCAATATAATATGCTATCAATTCAAATTGCTAACAAATGCCATCTGTTACAAACTTGGGATCCAACAATGTTCGAGTAGCCCAAACTATTAACTGCCACCTGATACAAACATGGGATCCAACAGTGTTCGAGTAGCCCAAACTATTATAAAAATCGTAAATCTTCGCCGACATTCTATTGCATATACACGCAAGCATACATATTCTTACACATCTCCACTAGAGGCATGGTATTCCACATTGGCAACCTAGATTTCCCGCGTCTTTCGTGATAGATGCCACGGACTTTCCGCTAACAGCTCTGAATCTTTGGTGTCTGCTGTATAACGGATTGACATTGTCTCCATTTGTCGCATATTGAATGAAGTATGATCCATTTAAAAATTCATCGTTCACAGACCTCGTCCTTCCAATTGTATTTGATCTAGTCACCTGCTAATCAAAAATACTTTGTCATAATGAGCAATTCAAACTTTGCAACCTATGTCGTAAATTTGTTTGCGCTGTTCTACAGATACATGTTGATCATTATTCGTGACAAAATACAAGAATTATTTAAAATATAGGTGGGTCGATTTGGGCATGAGTTTATTTTACCTGCTTCTTAAAGCTGTCATTTGGAGCAACAAAACGGTTCCCTTCACTTCTGATTGCCGGGTTCATGGATCCTCCAATGGCATATATTCCCCATGGTTCGTAGTCATTGTTCACCACATGCGCGTAGCCAAAACGGACCCTGTCAACCAAACCCAGAGTAACATTACTCCCAGAAAAAAAACTTGAAGCATTACCATTATCAGCTGGATACAAAGTTGAAATATGTTATCCTTGGGTAAAATCAGAGACTGAATTGATATTTTACCTGGGCATGCGCTGACCGCACCCTGGTCCGAAATGATTGAAAGCCACTGTAACTTTCATGGCCTTGTCTGCACTGTAGCTATCATCATGCCCTAACAGCATGACCTTATCATGGTAACTGAAGCGATTGTTGGATATAGTGATGGCCGTGGAAGCGAGAGTGACGTCTATGAGGCCGTCGGCGCTGGAGTAGAGAGTGTTATGGTCGATCCAGATATCTCGTGATGCAAGGACCGATATGGAATCCCCATCGCTACCGGCCATGCTTTCCACCAATGAGCCGTACCAATTCACATACCCAAACTGACTGGGTTTGCAATGGTGAATAGTAAGGCCATGGATTATGATGTTGCTCACATTATAAAGATATATGCAGGGTCCGTCGGAGATGTGTACGTTGGCGCCTCTCCCGTCTATTGTCTTATGGCTCGTCATCAGAAGCGGCATTTTAAGCATAATTTTCATGTCTTTGGCAAAAATAATCCACAAAGGACCTGGACGAGTCACGGCATAGCGCAGAGTGTGAGGCTTAGGGTTAACAGGGTCGTCCAGAGGGCTGGTTACTCTGTATATTTTCCCGCCCTTTCCGCCAGTGGCTCGGCTTCCGTACCCGATTGCGCAGTCTGCTAGTATCTCTCGATTATCAGCCCAATTAGAATCCTTTCTCCAGCAGTTGTCAATTACATTGAGGGTGACCGGTTTAGAATATCCCATTGTTCTTCGTTTCAAATTCTTTTCACGCCTGTAATCGTTTGCAAATCCATATCTAATTATAGCAACAAAAATTAATGGAAAACCAATATTTATGACGTCCTTACACAGCACAGACAAAAGCTACTGGATAGTTTTAGTACCTGATCAGGCCAGTTGAATTGATGAAGGGATTGCCTAGTTCGTGAACACCATCAACCTGAATAGTAGCAATTAACGACTGTACTGCCATTATTAGCGTCAACAGCCGAGCAACAGAGATTACAGTCTTCATTATGGATACAATTGGAATTATAATTCGAACGCTTGGTATTCAGTTTGTCCGAATTTTTGTGTGGGTACGGCATCGTTATAAATAGATGGCCAATTTTTGTTCTACGTATAGAATTCAGAATTTTTCCTTACTCCGCCGCCTCAGGACGATTGCGGAAGCCAGCATAGAAGGATTAATGCTGGAAAAATCGATAGCGTGCATTAATGGAAAATCTTTTTCTGAATTCAAGTAAAATCGTTTTGTTTTGTTATAGTAATCTAGGAGGAAGAGTAACTAGTAAAAGACGGGTCCGGCAGAAAGCCGTGTTATTAGTAGTGTTTTTTTATCTTGTGTTCTAAACTTCTATATAATTACAAATGCGTTATTCATTGCGCGAACAAGTATATGATCTAAACATTTTCTGCAAGTACGACAGGGTAACTATTTCAAAGGTTAAAGAATCCCAGTTCTCTAAGATGAAAGTAACCCATGTCAACTATTTGAAGGATAACGAACCCTTTCTCACGAAAAGTAATGTAGACCTGGCGAGCATGTGCTTGGAAGTTAGATTAGCGAACTTACGAACACAGCAATCGAACAATCAGAAATTCGTTTATTTCCGCCGAACGAAACAATCAACCAACTAAAAATTTATGAAATTGTGCATTGAATATTGCTTTCAGATAATCAAGCTAATGAACTTGACCATTGAATATTGCTGTCAGAGAATCTTCGGCATTAATTGAATCGTCCATTATGATAACCGTCTGAAATATCTAGTGTGAGGTACACTTCAATACATAGGTATCAATAGTGATAAATATATGTATTTATAGATATGATACCGTCTCATATATCTCGTGTGAGGAATACTTTAATAGATACGTATTAAAAATATACGTTTAATTATTTGAGTTCTTATAGTCAAATGAAGTGTAACTATTTTAACAGTTTACGTGGATGAGGATATGCCTCTATCCAAAAATTAATGTAGAGGATTTGAAGGATCTTAGATGATACATATTCTCTTAGGGATTGAAACTTCCATTTGTCCTACAACCTATAAGGCTATAAGATTAGGGTTAAGGGGAAATTCCAAAAATCCTCTAGGTATATAACTGACCTATAAGAAAAAGGAAACAAAAAAAAGTATGAGAAAATTAGTATGAGTATAAAGAAAAATGTAACTATTAATTATGGGTAAATTGTAAACCTTAACATATTTATTTTTTCTCAAAAGAAAAAGAAGTTGATCATACCATAAATCAAAGATAAAGATTTTGAGAGGCAATAATAAAAACTTACCTAAAAGTTAAGTAATTCCTTTTGTTTCTCTCAAGTGGGATATAGGTTCTCTTTAACATCATCACTAGATGAGAAGAGATATGAGGTATCAAGCTATTACTTTAAATGGAATTCTCTTTGAGAGAGTTTATTCTTAACACTACCTTCATCTCTATCATATTTTTCATTATGCAAAAAAAATAATTGTTATTTTTTTAAACCACCATGATTCATTTCAATTTCCCATATATTAATAGTACTATTCCATATTAAGAGAGGCCTAATGACAATTTTAATTAAAAATCCACATATTGATCTCCTTCCTATTAAACAATTACTCATCAAATAGAAAAAAAATATTTTTGGATAATATAAATTCATCTACTAACTCCCATAACTATTTTATGGAAACACTTCCACCAAATAAATGTGAAAAGATATCAAATCATTTTTTATAATTTATTATTTTAATTTATCTTTATATATTTATAAATGAATTAAAATTATTTAACCCATTGTGTTGATTGTGAATATTTCCAGTAATTTAAACCTAAAATACAATGCTTTTATTAATAGAATGGATTTCTCCCAGATTCAATACCTTCACAATTTCGAATAGAATCTTTTCTCTTTTAAATAGGAAAGTGAGTAAACCTTCGGATAAGATAAAAAGTTGAGAAATAAACATTAAAATTAGTAATCTAATATTTCTAGTCAACCATAAGAATTATTTCTTGCTAATTAAATAATAAAAAATAATCAATCAAATACCTTGCCACCTTGCCATCCTCTATAATTTTCTAGGTCACATTTCTGCACATTTCTTTTTTTTCCATTTTTATTTTTCCATATCTTGCCCTAATAATTTTATCATGCAATTCCCAACAAACTCATCACATATAACCTCCTCATTAGGATTCATATCGTAACTATACAAAATATAACCTCCTCATTAGGATTCATATCGTAACTATGCAAAGTTTTGTATGGTGTTTCTTTTTCCATAGCTTGCCTAACGATTTTATCATGCCATTCCCAACAAACTCATCACATGTAACCTCCTTGTTAGGATTCATACCGTAATTATGCAAGGTTTAGTAGGATGTTATACCGTTGATTTTAAAGGTTTTTATGTGAAAATGTTTTTCAATTTTATATGAGTAATCTTTTACTCAATGAATTTTACATTAATTATTTGCCAAATTCTATAGGAATTGTTTTAAGTGTAATTTTTTGAATTTTTAGTGTGGGAATTGCAGGTGTTATTTGATTATATATATGGATTCAGTATTTTAAGAAATTCTTAGGGTATTTCGATTGCACACGAGGACTATCCATCAAGCTTGTGACTTCAATAAATTTTTGCTAGATTTTAGAGAAATTAGACTAGAAAAACACACATAAAATATATAGTCAAAAAACTACTTTTAATTAACACAAATTAAAATTTCATCTCAATTTTCGAAAATCTAAAAAATCACCCTTAAAAAAACTCGGCTATCTTTAAATTATTAAACATATTAGAATCCCTAAAACTTACACTTCATATCTTATATTTATATTTAATTTATCTTAAAAACCTAACATAATTTATCTTACCTATAATCAATTAAAATACATAATATATTTTAATTAACAATTTAACTGAGAAAAAAAAAATCGATCAAGCGATTTAGCTCCTTGTGATTTCTCCTGGTAAATTTCCTTGTCATATAATCTGCGATGAAGTGGGAGCTACCAAGGAGTTTGCCTTGATGCCGTACCAATTTTAACATTAGCAGAACCTCAAACGATGAAAATATATAGATAATATATAGATATAAGCTTAAATGTGTCTAAGGGAAGTGTTTACTGGTGCAGCAAAACGGGTTAGGGTAATGTAAGCCCATCAAAAAGGAAAAATTAGTCTATCTCAGATTTCTGAAGAGCATGGGAGATTTTCAGAACTGAAGAATTTGAATAGAATTTGAATTCCGTATTGCTTTAAATCTTTTATCTCTCCAGAGTTTTACCGAGTCCAAGTAATCCGTCTCTCAGCTTCTTACACGAAGTCATGTTTTCCAACTATGGTCTAAACTCCAATACCTAGGAATCGCATGCCAGTTAACAGCACCTGCAATTATGATGCGCAAAGTAAAAGTAGAGCAGTTGAAAAGGATAATAGCATTTTATATGCTTGAAGGGAAGCCCATCCTTTGTTATGATCATCCACCACGCTGTAGGGTTCGTTGATCCAACCCCACAAAATTCTTCGGAACTTCTTCTGATCCCGCAGGGCAACTATCCTTCGCAAGCAATCGTGGTCCAGAGAGACACAAATCGAACCTCCTCGGACAAATCCAAATTAATGAGGAAGAGGGAGGGCGAACTGGAAACGGGTTTAGTAGTGCAGGATTCAGCATTCCGCCTTCAGTTGTCCAGGAGCGTGGAGGACATTTAAAGGTGTGGAGGAGACCGCCCTTAAAGGTGTGGAGGAGACCACCTTTATGGACAACCTGTTTTACTAAAAGGTATGAAACATATATATAACTATATTTTCCAATAGGATTGATATACACTCATAAGTTTATATTAACCACATTAAGAATTAAACACTAATATTTATCATTATTAATAATTATATAAATTAATTAAACAATTTCATATTATTTATAGAGTTATTAACCATATTTACTAGGTTGATAAATTTTGATAAGCTTATATGAAACATATATACAACCACATTTTCCAATGTGATTGATATAACCTTATATCCACCACATTAATAATTATTATGGTTATTTTTTTAAAAACCAACTACTTATGATTATTAATAACTATATAAATATTAACAACCAGATTATTTATATATAT
>APFE031470505.1:6710-17956 GCA_000404065.3 Pinus taeda | reverse complement strand
GGAAGGTTAGGAGTCTTTCGATCAAACAAAACGAATTCAAGCAACCACACAACCTAATGCAACTAACAGCAAGGAAATGAAACTTTTCTTTTGAAAGCACGAAATGTCCTTTTCCTTTCAACTATCAATGCAAAAGATACTAGTTTGCTCTACTTTTCAATGACATAAAAATGCTTTTCAAAACGAATTAGAGAGATAGCAACACTAAGCAAAAGGAATAAAATCACTCAATGAAAACACGACAAAGTTCCTAAGACACCAAAACAGTCTTCCCAAATCAAAGGAAAACTAGGGTTTGGATGAGCTATGTAATCTAAGCTCAGCAAGACACAAAAGGAATTCAAGCGAGGAAAGCAAGTGTGAACTGATCGATCCAAACAATTGTGATCTATGCTTGGCAGTGAAGAAATCGAATCAACATAAAAACTCCTTCAATAATCGACACTAAAAATCAACCAGCAACAAGTAGTGAAAAAGCCTCAAGCAAATCAATAAGAGGGTTGTGGATGAACCTTGAATAGACAAGTAACCCAAGCAAATGGTTTCTCGATGAAATTTCTAAAGGGCTAGGTCACATGGCCTAAAAACACAAGACTCACTCGAATGAGATCAAAGAGAGAGTGCCCCTAACCAAAAGCAATCAAAACAAGCTAATTGAGGGACAAGAAACAACAGGGGATAAGAAAGATTGATGAATTCAGGAGATAAAGTTATAAAAACAACTTTTTAGGAATCAGCGCAAGTTATACACTGAGCACCCGAGATGATCAAGGGTCAGCGCAACTTTTACACAGACAACCCGAGTTGTCAGCGCAAATTTTACACATACCACCTGCGCTGATCTCAGAAAACACAATCGTCGCGGGAATTAAGCTAGCAACCCAAGGTCAGCGCGGGTAATAAGCTAGAAAGTTGCGCTGACATCGCGACTATACACGTCTTTTCCGCGATGATCCGATTTTCCAGGATCATCGCGACTGTTAGGCGTAATTACGCGATGAACAGGATGTTACAAAAGGGTGAGCGCGATGACAGCGCGACTGTCAAAATTAAATCCGCGATGGAGCTCAAAAATAGTGATAAGCAAATCAAAACTCCCAAATCAAAACGGACAATCTTTCAATCAAATAGGGGCATTTCCCAGATCAACCCAGGAAATGCAAGAGACTGATAATTAATCCCCAAAATCTCGACAAAGAAGCAATAATCAAAACAAAGGTGACATACAAAGGGACAAGCAGACTCCCCAGCGGAGTCGCCAAATTGTTGTATAGGTAAATCCCCTCTACGGATAGAGGCGATCCCTACTAGCCCAACAGGGGTCTAGCAACAATCGAACAATGCTACACCGCAGGCTCCTAGTTGCATTTAACAAGTAGGTAAGACTAACTTACTTGGATTCCAACGCTTGTTTGTCGAAGAGACGTTCCTCTCGCTCCTTCGCTACAGCCGATCACGATTCCCCGCTATCCTCGCGGATTAACACCTGCACAATCAAAAGAGAGCAAACAAGAGCGTAGAATCTAATAAAAACAACTATGTATCGGTCAGGAAAGATACAATTTACATCAATCATTCATTGAACACATGTAAATGGAACCATAAGAGTAGTCATCTATCTTTATTGACAAAAAGTAGAGTAAGGTACAACCGATGTCCTGACGCTGCGTCCTTCCCTAGAGGGTCCAGCCAGCGTGTCTCCCAAGCATTCACCTTTAAATCAAAATCTCCCAAGTCAAAAGGTCTCTCTCTCACATACAAGGCCACAAGCTTATGACCTTCCTCCAGCTCAAAGCAATCCTCACACCACACACTAAATGCCTACAAAGAGCAGCACTCAAATGCACTAAGAATTCCTTCAACAAAGTCTATATGTTCCAAAAAACTATCTAACTAAAAACTCATGGGTAATGGAGGAGGCTTATAAAGGAGAAGGAGTCTCCATGAATAGGCAAAGGATGAGCTTTCCTCCAAGAAAAGTGGGTGGTCAGTCGAACAGACATGCTAGAGAAAGGATGGTGACCTCAACAATGCTAACAACCAGTTCTAGAGGGATCTGGAAGGCTGGTTGTTAGAACAAATTCGCCCAAACAGGATCAGCGCGGAAAACCCGTGAACTGCCGCGCTGACATCGCAAACCGACGTGGAAAGGGTCTAGTCAGCGCAAAAAAGGACAAACGGAGGAGGCGTTGTTCGGAAAAATGGGACCAGCGCGGAAAAGACGTGTGCTTCTGCGCTGGCAGCGCAACAGATACACTGACCTCCGCCCATCAGCGCGGTTATTTCATTAACAGTCGCGATGATCCATTTGACTTAGGCAAAAGGGGTTTTTTAGCCATTTGGGGAGCATGAGTATAGGTGAATGTGGTTTTATGGCACAGTAAAGAGACTGACATGATGGCGGTGACACTTTACTGTGTAACAATATTTAAGAGAAAATTCTAAGGTTCAAGCAGTGGAAGATCACATAGAGCATCAACAACAATTTCTCCAACTCTTAAAGGATAACCTCACCTTGGCATAGAATAGAATGAAATAGCAGGCAAATCAACATCACAGCGAAAGAAATTTTGATGTAGGTGATTGGGTATTCCTATGGCTACAACCATATAAACAAATGTCCCTCAAGAAATCTAAGAAGATAATAAATTTTCATCAAAGTATTATGGTTCGTACAAGGTGTTGCAAAAGATAGGTACTATGGCATACAAATTGGAGCTTCCTGCAGCTTCCCGAGTGCACCCAGTTTTCCATGTTTCATGCTTAAAAAAGGTTATAGGTGACAAGATTCGAGTTCAAACAATATTTACAGAACTTGCTGAGGAAGGAAAAATCATATTGGAACCTGAAGCAGTCAAAGAAACAAGAACTCGATAGCTACGAAATCAATCAATTTAAGAGTATCTCATCAAGTGGAAGAACTTACCCATTGAAGATTCCACATGGGAGGATGATAATTTTATACATAAGAATCCATAACTACTCAAGCATTGAGGACAACACTTTTTTGAAGGAGAGGGGCATGCTAGGTCCCTATAATACTAGTGATTTCCCCATTACTATTGTCATTGTATCATTTATTGTTATTATTGTGTCCCATAGAATCCCACTATTGTTATTTTTGTGCCTTTATATTATTATTATTAGGTCGGCTTGGTTATATTGTGACCCCTTAGACTCCTATATATATAAAGGAGTTTTTGTCATTTGTATCATCCAAGAATTATTCATTTGTGTAATGTAAAGGAGGTTTCCCCTTCAAAGAGGTTGAATCCTAAGGCGTTGATCTATCTTTTCTATCTTTTTGTGAGCTGGTTTCATAACATGGATCATGTACACATGCATCATTTAGCTTACTTAAATTGACATAGATCCTTATTTCTACCTTGGTCTTTTTCTCCTATACTACCATTGGACATACCCAGTCATATTCTTCCACAGGTTCAATTATTCCAGCTGCGACCATATTTTCAAGTTCCTCCTTCACCTTCTCCTTTTATTTTGGGTTTAGCCTATACAGTCGTTGTTTTACAAGCTTCGCATCCGGCTTCAAAGTGATTTTCATGATGCCCAGGTCTCCCACAATGCCTTTTAACTCCATGAACTTCATTGAGAACAACTCCTGGTACTCATGCGGTAACTTGGCGACCTTTCCTACTGTATATTCATCATAGTAATCTCCTATGTGCACAAACTTGGGCTCCACCTCTGAGCCTATGCTAACATGCCTCATCTTAACAGGCTACGTTACATCAGGTATTTCAACATTTGGTCCTCAAACTTCACACTATCCTTTTGACTCAGGAATATTAATGCTACACGGATCTTCATCACCTTCCTCAATGTTCATGTTATAACATTCCAGGGCATGTTGTAACTACGTGTTCCAGTCGGGTTGTACCCAAGTCGTTGGCTCATTAGGTGTTTAGAAAATTTTTTCTCTAATTTCTTAAAGGGCATCATATATACACTGAAAACCACCGTCAAAGCTAAAGGTCAATATAAAACTTTCCTTCATATCATTCCAATCAGTAGTGCCATGGCGTAACTCTATTTCAAGATACCAATTCATCGGTATCACATCCAAAGTGTGAATAAGTACATGTGACGATTCTAATCAAGGTTCTTCACCCCATGCCTTAATCCAACGAAACAAATGATCTCAAAGATCATCATTTCCTTTTTACTTATTAGTGATCCTTATGTTTGAATGACCAAACCTAAGCCTCATCAACCTTCGGTACTCCCTCCAATCTCCTATATTATCCTTATGTTTCCCCCACCAACACGCAGGTGTAGCCCTCAAAGCTATATCCAAGGCCTCGAATCATTGTTCTTCTGGTACATCCCTTTCAAATTAATCCATAAATAAATTGACATCACATATTCCATCATAATATGGTAAATTACTTACCTTAGTTGATATGAAACGAAGAGATTTTGTCATTCTATTATAGCGCATAGTAGAAACTTCATGCAACAGGTTCTGTCAATTCTCCAATTCTTCATTCGACTCTGAAGGAAATGAACTATCCTTCTCCTAGCTTATCCATTCATCTGCAGTGGGGTTGATCTAATCCCCATCTCATGTAGTTAACTTGTAGATATGGTCAATATCTTCATCATCGTATTCTTCATGGAAGGGTTCTGTCTATCGCGCTCCTTCAGAGGGATCTAAAGGAACAATGACCCTGGTACCGTTCTTTTCAAATACCATAATTCTCCTTTTTAGATTAATTATGGCATCCAAATCAAAAGCCCAATCGATTTCAAGTACATCCAGATATGGATTACTGTCATCCACAATCTCAATAACTTCAAAATCTGCCATTATGATTTCTCCTTCAATGTCTACAAGAACGCCCTGCAATCGACCCATTGGGATAATCTTCTATTGATTGGCCACACACAACTGAATTGGTGACCATTGCAGCTTTGGTTACCCCATCCACTCCCAATTTTTCTTTGTTAAGACATTCACATCTGATCCCATGTCCAGAATTACTTGATCCTTTTCAAATTCACTAATCTGCGCGGTTAATCTCATTTCCTGGCTAGTTCTTTTCTTATTTTTGTTGACCTTGTTTATTGTGCGTTGTTCAAGCTGTGGCTTCTATTTACTGGCATAGTTTTCAATCAATTCTTTCAACCCTTCCACTACTTTCTAGTCCCTTATCTACTACATACATGTTTGCATAAAGGACTTAAGAATGGTCGAATCAAGGTTCTCCATCATAGTACCTACTTCAGGAGTGTTCTGTTGGGGTACTAGTTGCATCTACATCCCTGATGTCGAAGCTCATAGGTCCATGAAACTCTTCTTTGCCTCTATGAAATTTTCCTTCTCCTTCTGTAGATCGAACCCAATACTCTTCTCTCTAGCCTTCCTAACCCATGTATCTACCATAGGATTTTTACCTTCTGCTCAATCTTCACCTGTCGCTGCACCACTTTGTGTCACAATATTAATGCTTGTGTTATATTTGCGCAACTCAAGTTACATCATTTTTAAATTCTGCGCAGGCTGCTGATTCTTCTTTTCCTGCATCATAGCCATTAAAACAGGGAAATCTTCTATCATATGGTCAAGCTGTCTATAATGCTGAGATGAAGGATGAGTGGGATTCTGACAATCTCATGCATGATGTCTAGTTTCTCCATAATTATAGCATATTATCTCACCCCTTCCTCGTCCAACACCTCCTCCTCAACCACATTCTCAACCTTGAAATCCTCCACGGACCACAAGTGAACCATTATCTTCACGTGCACGACCTTCAGCTTGCATCCTATATGCCAGAGTTCGATCTACCATCAATTCATAACTGCAACAATGGCTCTCATAATGTCCTACTGATCGACAAAACTTACAAAATAATTTTTGTGACGTTTGCACATAATTATGTAGAAATTAGCAATGATTTGTCAAGTGCTGGCCTGCAACTCGACAAATACTACACCATATCCTCGGTCTAGTACTTGGTCTAGCACTAGGATTTGACTTCAAAAGATTAGAAACTCCACCAGCCAAATAATCAGGATAGACAGGACACTAGTCCTTGTAGTGACCTTCCTTTTTACACTTTAAGCACCATACTTCTGAGCACATCTCAGACTGAATGTCCCTTCCTTTCTTCAAGTCTTGTAGCTCATTATGGAAGCTTGGCAACTAGGACTGTATCTTTTGAACCCCTATGTGAGTATCTTGTACTGATGAAGCTTCTAATTTCATCGCAATTTCTAATTCTTCCACTGGTGTCCCAATATTTTGCTACGATAGTGGTAACATGAGTTGTGGTTGTAACGCAACTATATATCACTATTTGTGTTGTTCATCAGAGATCTGGCAGTTGACTTTTCCCAGCAAACATTTTAACCTCTGATCTATATCCTAGGCATTCTCATTGATGACTTGCTTAATTTATTTTATTTCTGTAATGCACTATAACTGCAACTTGGGTTTCTTAAACTCCACATTCAGCGCATTCTTCATTGCAGACGGTTTCATCGTACTATACTTGATATACCACGACAGTGATCTGTCCTACAACAATGTGACAAGCTCTTCTTTCTTCATATCGTCGTCATTGATTTGCTGCGCTTTCCACATAGCTTCTATGACGAACCAAAATTAATCAGGATCCTATGATCCCTGACCCTTAAAAATAGCCATCTTTACTGCATTAGATGTCGAATAGTGGTGGTGGTGGTGGAGGTGGAGGTGGAGGTGGGGGTGTAGATGTATGAGGTGGAGACGAAGGTGGAGTGGATGGATGAGAAATCCTAGAGGAGCCTTGGGTTTCTGACTGTTCCACACCTCTAGGTTTACTAGGATTACTCCTTTCTTCTTCACTTTCTGATTCACCTAATAATGGAATATACTCACCCTCAATAATTTTGTCATGATCTACTATGAATCTTTTTCTGCTTTGCATAGATCCAGTCTGACCTCTTTTAAACATCAAGCTATAGGCATAACACCCTTTTCACATAACAACATCTTAATCTAGGGCTTTAAGGAATTAAGATACTTACCTCGTAGACCTTCGAAAAATCTACACTCAGATTCACTATAGGATATTGTTGTTTCAATTGTGAATTTAGTAATGAAGCCTCTGAGGATACAATCGATCCAGTAATCAACAGCTCTTGTGACCCTATTTTCAAACTCCTTAAGTTGCTTAATCAACTCTTGGGTCCACACAATATGATCGTCATGTTTCCAACATGGTTCATTTGCAACTAGATTTGAAACCCACTCGTGCAACTCATTAGTGAACGATGCAAAAAATATCTCATGCTGTTCCATATAGATATACTTCTGTAACCTCCTTTTTGTCAATTGGCGCAAATTTTTTCTTTCCTGTGCTGCAAATTCGTGCAACTTCTGATTTACCCAATTTTGGATCTCTTTTCTAGTCGGTTTCCACATCACACATCCCTCAGCTAGATCCTGGTCCTAGAAATAGAAACATTTTTTGGCTTCAAGGGCTTAGAAACAGGTTCAGAGTTAGTTGCGCTAGCCAACAAAACCCTATCCTACCTTCCGTTTCGACAACAATCTGCGTAGCGCAGACCACAGTCTCACCCGAGGCAATATTGGCAGATGCTAGAACCAGGTTTCTGCATCCACAGGGGTTATGCTTTGTGGCTGTAAGGTTTCTATCAGTTTAGGACTTAATCTGACCTTTACGAGCTGTTAAACTTATTGATCCATTAATGAAAAAGGTATTATAGACTATGTGAATTCGCTTATGTTACTTAATGCAAGGGACCAAAAATATCGTGAATAACATAAACACATAGGAAAATTGAAAACACTTTTAAACACACCAACACAACCAAATTTAATAAAGGAGTTCACCAAACTTTCTGGCTACGTCTCCTGGTCCTTTCGCTTCCATTGCTGACCCCTTTATTTTGTCTTCAAAATTCTGTTATAGGTATGAGCTCGAAAACAGAGTCTCAAATAAGAAAATGGACATCACCACTATGTCTAGCTCGAAATTTCGAGTCAAATGAGTATAAGCTCGACCATATTTGGCCACAATGATGTCCATAACCCCTAGAAAGTCAAAAACCACCTATGTACCTGCAAAAACTGCCTTTGCTTGCAAGAAAACCACTCTCTGCAATCAAAACCCACTTTGGAATGTGCGCTAGTGGTTTTGGCTGGTTTGGCACCTGCATAAGTTTAAACAAACTTTGGACAGATTGAATACCAAGCTCTGCCCCATGGTATGTTGGTTATCGCATTGGTGTTAAGGCATTGGTATATGTATAGTGGGAGGTCGGCAGGTCAAAACCCGCACCCGACACTACGACATTTTACATGGTTGTTGATACAAATATATATATATCATATATATTATATAATAAGGTTTTTTGCGATGTGGTTTATGACTATGGTTTAATACACATATTGCAATACATATTCTGGTAGGGTGACCAGCGGTCATGGGGTTGACCCCGACCGCCCAGCTCTTTTCCGGTGGCCACATCCTGAAACCTTAAATACAACCATATCCCTTTTGATATCAAGACTTATCATAGCTCGATCGGTGCATGATTTCACCGAGATCTCAGCCTTTCCGAGAGGTCAGGGGTTCGATCCTCCCTAACCCCCAAAATTTTGGGATTCATGCCAACATTGGGCAAATCTGGGCTACCACGTGTCAGCACTGGATTAGCCCATGTGAACCAATCAAAAACTACCACGTCACCCTCTCTGCTGGCATCATCCAAAACATATGGTGTGTTACACAGTAATTTGTCACCGTTGGTCACCGTCCTTGTTACCCCCCCGCTATCACACATTGAAGGACACATTTACGGACCTGTGATCAGTGACATAACTTGAAAACACTTGCATTGAGGTCTCCTGAGTATGAAGTTCAATAACCCTGAAGACACCCTTTGAAGATTAACCTTGGAAGATGCCCTTTTTCATTAGCGCGGGTCCACAGCGTTTTAACCCGCGCCAATGGCTCAGTCCCTACAAAGAGGGCGCGCCCATAGACGCTCTGTCATAGAGCACGACCCGTGCCACACAATTTGGGCATGATTTTTGGCCAGCGCATGCTAGAATGATTTTTCCTCCGTGACTCACCCAGTTCCCTGAAGGAAAAAGCTCATAAAAGCAGTCGGGCGTCGACTCTTCTATCCAAGGCAACCCAACTCAATGGTTATTTTGGGACATTGCCAAAAACCCAGAAGGTGTCCACATACAATGCATATCTCCTCTCCCCCCAGCTATAAATGCCTGTCTCCCCATATTGAACAGGCTAGTGTTGAGAAAGCTAAGTGTTAAGCTAGTGTTAATAGTGCTAAGAGTGAACAAGTTAGTGAGAGAGATAGTATGAACTAAGAGCTGAAAGAGAGGTTATGCTGCCGGATTGTGGAGAGAGAAAGTGACTTTGCAAGACATGTCAGACTGACTGCCGACCCAGCTAGAGGAGATTTGCAGCGTCAAGCCTTAAGTGGTTGTAATTTCTTCTCTCTTTTCTATTTAATGATAAGCGATTGTTATTATGGTTCCATTCATGTGTTCTACTGGTAATATGTGAATTATATCCTGCTTGACTGTTATATAGCTGTACGATTTTGGATTTTATGCTTGTTTGTGGGTTGTTCTTCATTTTTGCAGGTGTCCATGCGTGGAGCGCAAGGATAGCGACCGGCCAGAGCTAGAGGACAGGAGCGACACTTCTCCCACAGCAAACAGCGTTGGATCCCAGGTTGGTCTCCCTGATCAACTTCTAAATTGTATAGTTAGGAACTTGCATGCAGCGTGAATGATTGTTGCTAGACCCCTGTGGGGCTAGTGGGATCACCTCTGTCCGCAGAGGGGATTTACCTCCGCAACAAATTGGCGACTCCACTGGGGAAGTTGTCTATTGTTGTTTGTGTTATATTGTCTGATTTGTAAATCGAGGATGGAGCCTGAAGAGCGGCCAGGAAGCCTTCGAAACACTTCCGCTATGCGGAAGTGAAGTAGATCAATGCCACTTCAGTCCATCTCCGGGTTGATTTACAAACTGGACGATATCCATCTTGCTTCGCATGTCTTTTTGCTGTCATTTTCTTGTCTGAACAATTTCTTTGCTTGGAGTTCTTGCTATCCTTCACTCACTGGCTCTGTCTAGTTCTTTTTTCTTTTTTTTGCCTGGCAAGTTCCCGCCAACGCGGTTTTTCTCTGAACAGTCGCGCTGCTGGGCGCGGTCTGCCTTCGGACAAGTCGCGCTAAACTCTGTTTAGCGCGGGTTGCAGGCTTACACTCGCGCCTCTGTTTTTTTTGCTTGGCAAATTCCCGCCAGCGCGTTTTTCCTCTGAACAGTCGCGCTACTGGGCGCGATCTGCTTTCGGACAACTTGCGCTACACTCTGTTTAGCGCGAGTTGCAGGCTCACAGTTGCGCCGCACTGGTTAGATCTGTTTATAAGCCTGTTTGTCAGTCTCTGATGCTTGGGTCTGGTTTTTTGCCCTGTATATGCCTTCTGGGAGTCTGTTAGATTGATAACTGGCTGGTGGTGTCTCGTCCTTCGGTTGTTTGCCATTGCCTTCCGATTTCACATTTTGTTCTTTTTTTGTTATCGAACCTCCCGTGGGATTGACGATTTATATACCCAGTTCTGTTATCATCAGACTTTTATATTCTCCTAGTGGTTATATCAGTTTTTGCACTTCATGTTGCAAATATCTCGCTTGTAGCCCACTCATTTTTCCTTGATTTCGTGATGACTCAGTTTACGTAGTTACATGAAAATCTTGTTTTTCTTTTGCTTTGTTGGGTTGTTGTGTTTTGTTTCAAAAACTGGCCATTAGATTCTCTAAAAGCAATGATCTGATAATGAACATCTCTTGAACGCTTTAAGTGCATCATCATTTTTTTTTTTAAAAGGGAAAAGAAATTTTTTTTTTTGTTTTTTTTTATCATTTAGGCATGTTATGGTAGTTTTTTTCGCTTTAAAATAGAAGAAAAAGAGAAAAAGATTTTTTCCTTTCTTATTGATTAGCTGCATTAGAATTTTTTTGGACATCGTTTTGTTCACATGAACCTCTTAACTCTCCTGTAGCTAGATTTCATTCAAAAAAAACGAATACAGTTCTTTCATGTAGTTGCATCTAGCATTTTTCGAGAGATTACATTCGCTAAGGCCAGCAACCGAAACTTAATTAAAGATCAACCATAAAATTTGTTCAATGAACCTAACAACGCATTGGAATCTAACGTTCATACTTTAGAGG
>APFE031470497.1:0-10973 GCA_000404065.3 Pinus taeda | reverse complement strand
CCCCATGATAGCCTCTGCCCTCAAGCATTACTCATGGAGAGACCTTATAAATAAACTTGAAGCCAAACTTTTTCTATGGACGCACAGATCTCTGAATATGGCCAATAGAGTTATTCTTATCAAAGCGATTCTCCAATCAATGCCTCTTTACCTCTTCTCTCTTTTGGCGGCGCCAAAATGGGTTATCAAGGAAATTCGAAATCTTCAGCGCAACTTTCTATGGGGCAGCTCAGGCCACAACAGAAAATGGGCTCTGGTTAAATGGGAAAAAGTATGTCTCCCCAAAAAAGCAGGGGGTATTGGGATTAGAGACCCTGAACACAACAATATAGTAATGGGTGCCAAATTATGGTGGCGATGGTTAGCTCACCCTAATACTCCGTGGGCCTCGCTATGGACGGCTAAATATGCAAGTAACAGCCCGATTGAAGACAGAATCCATATGTCGGAACTAAGCGCTGGATCCATCATATGGAACTCAGTCATCCAACATAGGCACCTTATTCAACAGCATAGCTTCCGGGAAATCAAAAACGGAGACACAGCAAGATTTTGGGATGACTCCTGGCAACAACTCCCAAAGATCAAGGATCTCATGCATGATCTCCCTATCCCTCAGCAAGGTACCCATCCCCTAGAAACGGTCAAACAGTTTTGGAGCTCATCTACCACCCAAAAACACAGGAAATGGAAGGGGATCGATCAAATTATAAGGGAGGAAGGTTATGAGGGAACTAAACAAAAGCTCTCTGATGAACTAAAAAAGAGGCAAATTCCCATAGCAGCAGGAGCGGACATTCTAAGGTGGGGATATGATGAAGAGGGACATTCTCCACCAAGGAGGCATATAATATCATAACTAAAGACAAAATCATAAAGGACAACGTATGGGACCAGATTTGGAGCTCCTCAATTTGGCCAAAGGTTTCCACATTCTTGTGGCTACTCTCTCACAACAGGATTCTTACATGGGATAACCTCCGGAAAAGAAACTTCTCAGGACCATCTATTTGTCCAAACTGTAAACAAGCGGAAGAAACAACGACTCATCTACTGCAAACTTGCCACTTGGGCAGAAAATTATGGGAAAAAGCCACCTTCAGGTGTCAAAGGGATAACAGGGTGCAAGGTGATCTCAAAGCCACCCTTCGCAACTGGCAACAGTCACCTTATCATAGTAGGCTTTTAAACTCGCTTTGGCAACTCATTCCGGGTCTCCTAATGTGGAATATCTGGAAGGAGAGGAATAGAAGGCTATTCAAAAATCAATCTCAAACATTAGAGCATATATGGATTATACTACACAGAAACATCAAGGAATCTCTCTCCATCCACGATTGGGTAGCCGAAGATTTTGCAACGGATCACAAAGAAAAATCCATATGGGACAACTAGCAAATCTCTCTATTACACAAGCCCAATTCTCATATCCGGCATCTCAGCAAGCATAAAAAGTCAACAACATGGACCCCTCCTCCTTGTAATTTGCTTCAACTTAATTTTGATGGGGCCGCCAAAGGTAATCCAGGACTATCAGGCTATGGAGGGGTTTTCAGGGATCACTTAGGTACCCCTCATCTCACCTACCTCGGCTCCAAAGGATGGGACACCAACAATTCGGCGAAATTGGAAGGACTCTGGCAAGGTCTTGTTCTAGCTCAGAAACACAATATCTTTCCCCTTATCATTGAAGGAGACTCTCAAATCATCATAAATATGGCCACAAAACTTCTTCAAGGAGCTCCAATCCATAAAATAAGCAATAGCTGGAGAATGGCGCAAAGATTGGAACTAATCAGACAATGGCTTTCTCAACACCAGGCAATTTCCTTCAAACACACAGTAAGAGAAGGAAACAAACTTGCGGACTTTCTAGCCAATGTTGGGGTAGAATTGGAGACTGAAGCCTACTCAGGTCCCACGCTCAGCATAGGTACAGAGGAACAACTCACTGAATTCAATAATCTAGTTGAGAAAGACCGGCCTCATCCTCAGGCAGTCTACCCGAATGCGGGTGATCTACGAGCGCGTGCCCAGCACGTATACTACCCCTCGGCAACTAGATGGCCACCTGGTCGCATTTAAACAGGCAAATCTCACAGCAGAGGAATGATCCTGGGTTAATGTGCGCGTTTATGATGGTACCTTCAGGCATTAAAGGAGCTCAGTGGAATGCAGAAGCATTTACGCCTTAGAGCAGGCCGATCATGAGGTCCAGCAACGTTATAACCGCCCGGCTCCCTCCCCGCCATTGGCATTTCCTGTCTCGGAGCATTGGAAAGACTGAGTGTAGGTTTCGTTTTCTTGAGGTTGAGTCTGCTGCACTAGCCTCTTCCCCGTCCCCCAATTCTCAGCTGTTCAGTTTTCACAGTTGTAAGCAGGTGCTCACAATGCCTCGCAGCAGAGGTGTTCCACGCAGGGGAGGCTCTTCCGCTCCCAGAGGTCGAGCCCTGCAATCCCCTTCTCCGCTCATCATTCCAATTTCCTCTGCCTCTCCGTCTTCACCCCCCCCCCCCCCATTCCATCCAGACCTGTCCCGAATTCCTCCTTCCAGACCTCCCGCTTCACTTTCCGCAGTTGTCTGAACCAGCCCGTGATTACCTTTACGACTACCATTCTGGTAGTGGAAGAGGCGGACCTGCATGAGGACCCGATTAGCTCTTCCTCCACCCCATCTCTGGAGGAAAGTCTGGCTCAGGGAGTAGGGGAAGAACCGAAGTTCACCGCCGAGCACATGTAGGAGGACTCCCCTGCCGCTGAGGATGCCACTCCGCCTCAGGAAGAAGTTATTGTTTGAGGTCCTGTTCAGCACGATTTTGGCATTCTTCATCTCGTCACCCCTACAGAAGGCGGAGCGGAAGGCGATGAAGATGTCACCTGGGTCGCTGCACCAGATACTCAAGCTAAGCGGGGTACCGACCCTCCGACACCGCATGAGTAATTTCTTCCTTTGCGCAGTCTGGCTGCGTCGCCTCCAAGGTCCAAGTTTTGTGTTATACTCTCCGTTACTGTCTTTTCGATGTTAATGGGTCAAGCTGCAAGTTTCGGTCAGCTCCCTATCCGACATCCACAAGTCTTTTTGGGAATGCTGGTAAATGTTTTAATTTTTTTGAATGTTGGTGGATGTCTCAATTTTTTGGGAATGCCGGTGGATGGTTCAATGTAGCCGAAGAATACTCAAGCTGTAAATGTCCTCTGCTCGGCGCTTTTTGCTTGCAAGGATTAGTTAACTAGAAAGAGTTCTTTACTGGGTTGTAAACGATGCATACATACATGTTACGCTACTCCTTTCTGCACTCTCGTTCTTCTGTTGAGGGCTAGGTCACTCACCCTCTGAGACTCCAACCTCATTGTAAATATCTCTTTTTTCATATTAATAGAATTAGTCCTTGTTCAAAAAAATATATAAATAAATAAATATTTACTTATAATATTTATATTATTTTATTTAATTAAAAAATATATATAATAATAAATCAATCCAAACACTTCAATAAAAATTATATTTATAATTTATTTTCAAACATCGTGCGTACAGTAGCCGATTTATGATGTATGCTTTTCGAATTAATAATATTGTTCTTCCTGTAACTTTGTAAACAAAGTGTTAAAGTATTATAATAATAAATTATATTTCTTAATAAAATATAATAAAAATATAAGTTTTTAACGTACATAAAGCTAAAACCTTCTTAAGTTATTCCACGAAGTTACGATTTTGTTTTGTAATCATTTCATCAACTCACATTTTTATTTTTATTTTAATCATATAGATAGTACGAGACCAGACCAGAGGAGTAAGCCTTCGTTTTATAATCATTTCGTTTACTTACACCTATTTTTATTTGTATAATAATAAACCTAGATAAGATTAAAAATATGTAAATCAAGAGTTTGAGAACCAAATGATAAGGTTTGAACAATTACACTATACTTTTAAATATTATCATTTAGATTTTTAAGTTCACGTTATCCATTGAATTTTAAATAAAATGAGTTGACTTAACTCCAACACTGTAATTATTCATAATTATTAGATAAGATGAGTTGATGTAACTCCAACACTCTAATTATTCGTCATTATTCATCATGATTAGATAGTAATGATATTTCATTATGAACTCTAAAAATTAAATTGGATTAAATGAACTCTAAAATGAAAGTGGAGGAGTGTGTGCATTTGAATTGTTGAGTGGAACTAGAGTATTTAAGGGAGGAACGTTGATAACTGTATTGTTCTCTGGTGGTTGTTTGATTCAGTACTTGATTCAAAAACTATATATTTCTCCCTCCACCTCATTCAATCTAACCATGATATCATCTTTGTCATACCAGATATCCCTCATAATTCTCTTGATTTCCTCTTCGCCAGTGAAAAGCTTATAGTTATCAACTTATTTCTCCCATATGACCATACTTAACAAAGTTTCCATTTGTCGGTGAGTTGTGATGGAGTGAAGGAAGTGCAATCTTCATTTCCTAAAATTTCCAAGATCAGGTACCCATTTAAGAGAGTTGTTGTTGATTTCAAAATTGGAGTAATAAATACAGCCCCTAAACTCCCTCGCTTCAAGCTGCAAGATCTCCTTTCGAACTTCACGAGGGCTCAAATAAAAAAACGTGGCTACACACTCCCATCCAAATAGTTGACGGTGGCTTGAGGAGCTACCTGAGATGCTATCCGCTTCAATTGGAAAATCATTGTTGTGGGGCTGTCCTTGCAAAAAACCTGCGAAGAAAATACAAGACCAAGATTGTAACCAATTAACAAAAGCCTTGACTACAAGCCTTACCAAACAATTTAATGTAAAATGTTACTTCTTATATATTGTTACCTTTAGAAAACTAATTCCCTTAAAATAAATCCATCACCTTTTTCTTTTATAAAATCACAAATGACATTTTATTCATTAGTAAAATAATTTAGGTCACACATCATATAATTTATGTATTGTGTCTAATACTCTAGTTTTAAATTAGTGCATACATATATATATATATATATACTTTCCACATCTAAAGTGAGTGAATTTGAAATAATGTTTTAAATTAAAATTTATCTATATTGTATAAGAAGATGAAATTAGTATTTTGATCTTGATTTTTCAAGATAACTTTATTAAAGAGAATGATGTTAAAATATACTACATAATTGTGAAAAATAAATATAAATTGGAAAAAGTAAAATAAGCTTTACCCTGTATTAACATTATAGCTACAATGACATGTTTTATTTGATCAATGTGATAGAGATTATGAAAGATGTATTTATTGTTTGAATTAATTAATTATCGATGACTCAATTTTATGTTACTCTTTGATAATGACATTTGATCATTATGACATCGATGAGTATGATGGATGTTGATGGATGATTATGTTCATGATTAGTGATATTTATTATATTGTTAGATGAAATTTTGTGGATGAATTAAATCATTATTAAACATATAATAATTCAAATATAATTGATAGTTTGACTCAGTGTGGTAGGAAACTATGGAGGCGCGTAACACAAATTTGATAAAGGATTTCACTATGAATCAAGACTATGATTATTATTTGAAAATGGAATTTTTATTGATTAACTTATTTAAGAAAAGTATTAATGAAATGAAATAGTGGATGTAAGCATAGGGAGCATGCTTATGGAAAGACTCACATATAGGTGATGTAGCTGTATAAAAGATTTCATGAATGTTATAGAGGGTGAAGTAGTATCCTTGTTTTCATTTGCTAGCATTTAAATCATGGTTTGGGCTAAAAAGCATAAGTTACTTTTATCTTAAAGTTACATAATATTGTGAGTATAGAGTGTCACTCATGAAGAAAAGCTAACTAACACATAATAAGGTGAAAACCATATTCCTCACTGGTCATTAATCTCTCAACAAGGGAGACTCTCCAAGTTAACCATTGTTTTTTATTACAGTATAATTTTTCTCAACTAAATCACGATACTTAAGATGCAAGCAATTTTAACACTCTTTGAATTATACAAACTAATTCTTGAATGCCATGATTAGCTTAAAACCTTGGTATAATTAGTTAAAAAAAATTTAATTAACTAAGCAATATATCTCTTTAATATGGGTCATATAAAATATAACATTATTTAAATAAATAAAATTTTGTTCGAAGAAAATAGGCCAAAAAAGTTATTTAAATAAAAATTTGTTTTAAGAACATATGCCCAATGAAATTATAATTATGCTCTAGAAAGCTTAATCTAAAGAAAATTTAAATAAACTATTTAGTTTAAATAACTAAGACTCATAACAAATATTAGCTTAATTTTTTCTTGGTAAGTTAAAGGAAATATATTTTTACAAAATGAAGAGGAGACCATTTTCGATAAGATCTCTTGGAAAAATGTGTATGTAAATAATTTAAGATAATTATTTAATAGATAATATAAAATTTAAGAGAACATTTCATCATATAGAAACAAAAGGAAAAAATCTTAATTTGAATTTAAAAGAGAGAAGTCAGAGTTTAGTAATGAGAAATTGTAATTAATTAAGCTTCAACTTATCTAATTAACACAAATTTAGGAAATTTATAAGAAATACACAGACATCTAAGAGTAAAAATAAGAATAAAGATATGGATGAGTAAAATAGTTATGTTAATGAGAGAAAGAAAGAGATTGCATCAACATATATGTAACTTTTTGACAAAAATGATGATGAATATTAGTGAATTTAAGCATTAGAAAAATATTTATATTGTGTAACAGGACCAGTGGCATCAACTAAATCTATTATAAAAGGAAGTCACGCTTATCATGTATCCTACATTGGATGGTTGTCCAGATGTCAATGAGATTAAGTTGAGAATTGTTAAGAGTTTGACTGGTATAATTTTGAAAGTGGGAACCTTGTGTGTAGTTTTCTCTCTTAAAAAATTGCTAGTGAATATGTTCTCCTTCATACAACTCCATTGTCTGTTGTTAGGAAGGTTCACTAATAAGTGACTAACATTCGGCAAGATTTGAAAGGATTTCAGTGATTTTGAAAAGGTTATAATAAATTGATGCAAATGCTTGGGAGCTTGTAAATTTCTCTTATACTAAAAAATAAATTAAAATTATTATTTATTTTTTAATAAATTCTTTTTATTCTTAAATTGTAAATTTATTTGATGATTATTGAATAAAGAATTCATAATATAGAGTGTGCTATAGTTATTAGTAACTATATGTCGTATTGTTAATTAAATATGTAAACTTATTAGTCTTTCCTTAACAATTTATGATCTAATTCTTACAAGCATGTATTATATTTTGGTAGATATTTGATACCCATTGTTTTTGTCAAGAGTGCAAAAATGTTATATGAAGTATACTTAACCTATGTATCAATGACTCCTCAATCCTTTGAAATTTCTTTGTGTTGCGTAATTGGTCGATAGGTAACCAATTAATGTTACATATTTATATTGAAATTATGAATCTTGGATTTAGTTACTAGTATGAATTATGTGGCAGGGTTCTTAATTGCTTTAGATCCAATTAGTATCTACAAGGTTTTAGAATAAGATCAAGGTAACAAAGTAAGTACCTTTAAAAAAAAAAATCCAAATTTAGTTATAACAATCACAAAACTCTCCAAACAAAACAACAAAGGAAATAATAAATTAAGGAATTTAAATTTCAAAAGCACCCAAATTTTAGAGTTTGCAATAACAAACTTACCAACCAATCAATAACTAGACATGGGATGGGATTAGTCTGAGCATTAATTTGGATAAAAAATATGTAATGCAAGATCTATTTTAGGTGCATGTCATATTTTATTTTCAATATTTTGTTGTATGGAAGATTTTCAACTTTTGTTCTTACTCTTATATATATATATATATATATATATTGGGCTTATATAGAATATGCATGCAAGATTTGATATTTATATTGTTGGAACTTTTACTAGTTCTTTCCAAAATCCAGTTACTTAAATATGTTTTAGATTTGAAAATCATTTGGTGTAATAAACACAATGTAAGGGCCTTATGTGTCTATTGATGTTGATATTGCTATATTTTATTTTTCTTTTGTGTAACTTTGAAATGAGTTATTGAATACAAAGTTGGTTAAAAACAATGTAGTCAAGCATGTTCTTATTAGTACAAATAATTGGGATCCTCCCCACTCAAGTTCGATTCCCACAAGTGATATGATAATATTTCATGTATTGACTTCGAGCCTTGTTATTGAAAATGAATAATTCATTGAGTAAAATGAGTAGATAGCTCATGGAAGTTTAGGTGACTAATTATTTCATCTATTAATGAAACCGAATTTCATTACCAAGAGACTCACCACAAATATACATGTTTACTTTCACGTGATGTTCCTATATGGTTAGCTAAAATATATGATATGTATATAACTAAATAATCAGATACTTAGTTGGGAGAACCTAATGAAGAGAGGCTTTCAAGGCCTCAGCATATGCTTGCTTTATGGGTTGGACTATGAAGATTGCATTCATATCTTTCTAATCTTCCCCTTTGCGGTAGCCATTTGAGAGGATGTCTTAAGGTCTCTAAATATTATTTCTCATGTGAATCACTCCTCCATCCTTTCATGCATAAACTCTTTGTCATCTAGTCAAATATCCTATAAAGCTCTCCCTCTGTACATCATTTGGGTGATCTAGGATAGTAGGAATGAGTATATGTTTTAGGGAAAATGCATTGACATACAAACTTTTAGCCTTTGGATCATTTCATATTTCATGGATATTGGTCCCTGGTCTCCTTGGGCACATTCCTGGACTGTTTTCTATTTGGACTCGGAGGATAAGTTCTCGACCGGATACTTTGATGGCACCTCTTCCAGGGGTGGTTGTGGATGTGGGGCTCATATCTGGATTAACTCTTCTAAGCATATAGTTTTTACTAGTATGGAGGGGTTGGTTCCAATTGCAGGGCATAAATGGTGGCCCTCTAGGGGGTGCTACAGTGTGCCCTCTCTGTTGCAATAGACACAATTCTTATGGTTGGAGATGCATTATAAATCATTCAATGGATTCAGGGGCACATTTCTCTCAAGATCCGCTCCTTAGTCAACTCGATTGAGAACACTAGGTTGCTTCTCCCCTCCTTTGCTAAAAACACCTTCCACCATGTTTTTAGAGATAAAAATAAGCAAGTAGATGCTCTATCCGAGCGTGGCTTCTCCATCTTTCCTGGATTGATTTTTTACTAACATTTAGTTCACAACTCTCTTTGAAGCAATGGTTATTTTGAGGTGTAAGCATGAAGGTCTACCACACGATCCACTTTTTTAGATGTATTGCAAAGGAGGTTCTTTTTTGTTGTTTGTTCTCATCATATGTGGTCGACTTTCTCGTATTTTATTTATTTTTGTTCTTTTAGATCCAATGTTTGTATACTTTGTTTCGCTACCTTTGGGGTAAGTTTTAGGTTTTTCATAGATCATTATGCTACTTATAGCTCTATAATTGAGTCATATTATTTTTAAGAAAAATACTATTTTTTTCTTCTCAATAAAAATTACATCAGTAAATAAATAAATAATATATATATATATATATTATATTTATATATCTTTTGTTTAATACTAAAAAAGACCCTCATGCATGGACTTTGCATTTCCTAGTTGAGTGGACGAAAAAGGCACATTTGTATTTATAATTGTATATTGTTAAGTGTACAATGCTTTTGCACTGAGCATGTGATCAATTCCCCTTGGATTTGCGCAAGGAAATAGGAAATTTCCATATTTTTTAGAAGATTAATTCCTCCTAGATTGTCTAAGGAAATATGATTTTGGATAAGGCTTGAATTGGCTAAGTGTTGGACAAAGTAGGTCACGAAGAACGAGAACATTTTTACGATACAGGATGTGCTTCAAAATTGAAGCAATACATTGTAATTATAACTCTTTCTCTAATTTATTATAAAACTTATTATTTAAACTTATAAACATTAATTTTAATAAAAAATTACTCCTATACTCTTTAATTATTATTAAAACTTATAAAACCTTTTACTTGTTTACTTTAATAATATTTATACTTTATTTTTAGTTTTAACTAAAAATATAATAATAATAATCAATTAAAAAATTATATTCAATTAATTTATTTTTTCAAACATCGTTGCCGATTTATGATTGTATGCTTTTCGAATTAATTAATATTGCTTTCTTCCTGTAACTTTGTAAACATGGTTGTTTAAAAATATTATTAAATAATAAATTATATTTTTTAATAATATAATAAAAAATATAAGTTTTTAATGTACATAAAGCTAAAACCTTCGTAAGTTATTCCACGAAGTTACGACTTTGTTTTGTAATCATTTCATCAACTCACATTTTTATTTTTATTTTAATCATATAGATAATACGAGACCAGACCAGAGGAGTAAGCCTTCGTTTTATAATCATTTCGTTTACTTACACCTATTTTTATTTGTATAATAATAAACCTAGATAAGATTAAAAATGTGTAAATCAAGAGTTTGGGAACCCAAATGATAAGGTTTGAAAAATTACACTATACTTCTAAATATTATCATTTAGATTTTTAAGTTCACGTTATCCATTGAATTTTAAATAAGATGAGTTGATGTAACTCCAACACTCTAATTATTCATCATGATTAGATAAGATTAGTTGATGTAACTCCAACACTCTAATTATTCATCATGATTAGATAGTAATGATATTTTATTATGAACTCTAAAAATTAAATGTAAGCTACATTTATTGTTATTGTTAGGTGTATTAATGTTCTAAAGGAATCACAGTGATATGGACACAAGAGTATCCATAAAAGTCAAAAAGAGATAATACATTTTTTTTTTTAAATTCTCTCAATTATGTCATTATGACATGTCACTTATGGCTTTGTTAATTACTTTCCAAAGATAAGACAAGATACAATGCGCTCATAGCTAGATATAGATGTAACACACACTTGGAAATTGTTATACACCTTTTT
>APFE031470494.1:0-10722 GCA_000404065.3 Pinus taeda | reverse complement strand
TCATCTGCTCAGAAACCCTTCTGGAAATTTACTAGTAAACGCAGAAAACAAAGTTTTTTCTGCTAAAACAGTCTGCTACAGGGATTTCGTAGCGCGCTGCGAAAACACTTAGAGTAAGTTTTTAACTATGAAAACCTTGACACAAGTTTGACACATGGAAGGTTAGGTGATGTGGGACTAGTGATGGGCAAGAACGGAGTGTTGACCCTATTTGACCATATCAACAAGACTCTTCATCACTTTCATGATAAACAGCTACAACTTTCACAGACTTGTATGAGTTGGAACCTTATTTGGACATCCCTGTATATGCCTTGTGAATATTTACAGGGTGATAAACTTAAAAACCGATTGAAATATGCACAACACAGAGCTCATCCCAAGACAATTTGTCTCAGAAACATTACAGTGCCATCCCTTTCCTAGCATAAGATATGCAAAAAGCATAAATTATATACAACTAAGAATAGAGGTGGCTGTCTTTCCAACTAGGTATATATGTGGCTATGTCCTTTGCTGAAGTTATCTCAGGTGACTGCACACAGGAGTCCTTTATTTCCTGTTGTATGATGGGCAGTTGTCTTCATGCATCTTCTATTTCTTCTAGTCATGGTAACAACATTCCACGCTGCAGAATGCTTTGTCACCACTGTACATGTAAATTTCGTTTCCATGGTTCAACTGTTGTTTGCAGAAATATCAAGCACTGAGAAAATAGGCACTGTGAAACATTGTGACATTCAAATAGCTCTGATGTGAGAATGCAACATACGGGGTTCCCTGTTCATGTTGTTCCCGAGTGAACCTTATTTGGCATTATAGTTAAGCTGTCTCCTTGCCTTACAGTGCCTCACTCTGTTTTTTGGGATCTTGTCTTTGATATTAGTACCATGAATTGCTGCTATTGGAAGAAACAACACATCTTTCTTTACGTTGTAGCCACAAGACTTCAAGAAGGGGCTTATCTTCTTTTCAATTTCATCAAACCTCTGCTTGGCCTACTCAACTGAAGGATCATCTTCATAAACTTCCTTTCAACAATATTTGCCTTTGTCTTTCAACATTGGTCCAAGAAAGCATAATGTGCAGTTACAGCAGTTTCGTAGCGCGCTACGAAACTGCTGTGTGATTTTTAAAAAACACAGCTTTAAGTAAAAAAGAAAATTCAACTCTCTTGATCTTACCTTTTTCCTTTGAAATATTTTCAGTGATAACAGTGGCTCCACTTGGGATAGTGTGCCCTTGTGGTTCACTAAGAACCTGCAGTTCCAGTGCCTTATCCTCTTATGATAAACAAAAATTTATTTGACAAGCATCTACCTTTCTTGGGCCTTCACCTCGGGCTTGAACTTGATGATCACTGTAGGAGAGAGAAGTCTATATCTACTAAAAAACAAATGCTCAGTTAACCTTGAGCTTATTTGCAATTTCCTACCTACCTACCCTATCCATTCAAACTTCTTTCAGTTCAATCAACATGATATTTCCAATAAAGCCAATCAATTTTCTTCTCTGATATTGGAGGCTCTTGACTGCATTCAACCTCAAAATAACCATGGTAGTGAGATGACCAACTCAACTGATAATATACTTGATCTTCATAATGAAAATGAAAATGAAAGACCGGAGTGCAAAGCTTGTCCATATATTCACTTATAGGGTCAAAGAATACATGGTTATGTTGATGATCATCATAACATTCTATATCTTTAGACAACTGATTCTCAACCACACAAGGTTCTTTGGATATGCTATCGAACTGCTTTTCTGAATGCTGCCTACAAACAATGTAATTTTCCTCTTTCTTATGATCATTAATTGTTGTAAGCTGCTGAGAAGTTTGAGATAAAAAACCAACCTTTTCCTCTGCCTGAGGGTCGTAGAAGCTATCTTCCAGTACTTCTTCTTGTTGTTTGCAATCAATTTCATCTTCATTATGATTCGAAGACTGAGAATACTGTTGCATCTCTTCATTCATATCAAAGGATGAAACATGGTTTTCACAAGTAAACCCCTGCTGCTCTTCATGCTATGTTTCATGAGATGTTATACTTTCTCCTTGGCACTGGAATGCATTGTTATGAAGAGCCTCTAAAATTTCTTCATCCATAAATTCATTATCACATAACAATCTTCCAGGTACTGAATAAGACTTAAAGAATGCCTACAACAATCTTTAAGCAGCAATAAGGAAGGATAACCTTCTTTATACATTTCACAGAACACATCATGGAAATCAACAAGAGAATATAATGAACCATTTTCCAAACTTTTATACCAAGACCATGCTTTTCCTTCTAAAGTGGCCATAAACATCCTCATGAGACAATCCTCAGGTAAGTGAACCTTAAGACTGCGTACATGCATATGAAACCTAACCAAATGAAGAGCAGCATTGTCTTTCTTTTCATCTTTGAATATTGGAAGATCCTCTAACCAATCAACCTTTGGCATAGGATTTGGAAAACCAGGGATATGAGACCGATTCATAGGAGCATACCTGGCATTCATTCTTGCAGTGGAACTCATCTTGAAACTTCATCAAGCTACTGATCTTCTAACAGTGGAGTCACCTTCCAATTTGTTATTCGATGTGTGGAGTCGCCAAGGTAGTTTTGCAGCCTCAAAATGATGTCTGAGCTCCTGCTACCTTCAGAAGTTCAGCCTCTTGATTTCGGGAATGAATAGACTTCAGGCTCCCGGAAGACGCACCAAAATTTTATCTCAAAATCAAGCCCTGGAAGGCTGCAAACCAGGAAGACTTCAAGTAACTGTTTCAAACCAGTCTTTTGACTAAGGCTTAGCCTCCTTAGCCTGAGAGGGCTCTCTCAAAGGGTTATTGATTTTGACTAATAATTAGATGGCTAACTCTTGTGGAATAACATTGACAAATATGAAGGTTGGATAAACATTACATAAGTTTCCATTGGGCATATGGAGTCAATCATACTTCAGTAAACAATGATACTGCCTTTACATAGAAGTCAGGGCATTTAGCATTTGGATGTTCAGAACACAACTCATATAAAACCACAGTTCATAAATGCATATAGGAAATCATAGCACAATCAGTGAATTCTGAGTGATTACACATTTATGCAACTGTAAAATACATTAAGGAAAGAATAAAATCACACATTCTGAACATGGAAACCCTTCATGAATCCTAAGAAGAAAAGCAACCAACTTATATTACTGAACTCTGTCTTTACATAAGCCAAAACAGTACTCTGTTATAAAATTTCCAACCCTGATTACATTGCTGCTTCAGCTATATATAGAGCTCTTTACATAACTTGGATTCCTCTTCAAGCATGAGGGGAATTCGAATTCATCCTACTATGACACCTATTGATACTTAAAACTAACTATTAAATGCAAATGACACCTAACTAGGAGTCCTAGAGACCTAATACAACTAGGAGTGTAACTCCTTATTATGATTACAACAACCTTATCTAAGCATTTAAAGTATTATTTGACAACTTGCAACCTCAAGAAGTCGAATTTGATGAAGCTTCCCACGTAGTCATCTGACTGCTGAAGACAAACCCTAGAAATTAGGGAACATGTTTCCATGTTTTTAGGTTTAGGATCCCTGAAAATGGCACGTGGGACAGAGCCTTTATCTCCTCATCCATGACACATTTTTCGAAACTGAAGGAGTTTTTTGTAGTCCAGGATGTCTATAACAAAAACCTCTCTTGGTTGTTTAAAATACTTCTCCAGCTGTCCAGAATTGATCCTTGATGTTCCTAGAAACTAGGAGACTGTCCCTTGCTCTGTTCTGGCTGAAAAATGGGTCTTGGGACAGAGCTCATAACTTCTCCCAAAAACCGTATTTAAAAAAACTGAAGGAGGCTTTTGTGAAAAAATCCATGCTTAACAAAAACCTCTCTTGGGTTTTGGAAACAGCTTTCCTATCGCCCAAAATGTGTCTTTGAAAAGTAGGTGTAAAATAGAGAAATATACTTGTGAAAAACTGCACCTACAGCAGTTTCGTAGCGCAAGTTTGGTCCTTCATTGCTCCAAGATCATGATTTATTTGAGGAACCTGAAGGAGGCTTTCGTGACCCAATCCGTGATGAACAGAAACCTCTCTTGGTTTTTTGAAACACCGTCCCTACCGCCCAGAATGTGCCTTTGAAAAACAGGTGTAAAACAGAGAAATATGCCTGTGAAAAACTTGCACCTACAACAATTTCGTAGCGCAATTTTAATCACCCATTTCTCTCACCTCATAATTAATTTGAAGAAACTGAAAGAGGATTTTTTAGTTAAGTATGCTAGGAATAAAAACCTCTTTCAACTTTCCAAAATATTCTTTCAGTTCCTCTGGAGACCTCCTCGAAGGTGACTATTTAAAACCGTTTTTCTCCTGAAAAAGGCTGCTTCAGTTACCCCGGTTGTTCTTCATACAATTGCATTGGATTATCTTGTTTTACATACACTGTAGACTTGACCCAAAACCCCTTTGAAGCTGCCTTAGGCATCATGAACAAAACTTACATCAATGAATGATCATCTTCGTAAACTTCCTTTCAAAAATATTTGCCCTTTGTCACTCAAAATTGGTCAACTTCATTAAAATATGTAGCTACAGCAGTTTCATAGCGCGCTACGTAACTGTTGTGTAATCACCAAAACACAGTTTTAATGCCAATTCAACTCTCTTGATATTTCCTTTGCTTGAAATGGCCTTTCCATCTACCATGAAGTTGTTCAAAACTTCCATGCCTTGCTTGAACCTTCAAAGAACTCTGATGTATGCTGACCCTGAGTTTGCCAAGGCTTCTTATGCATGAAAGGAGCATGAGAAAGACCAAAACCAATTCTTCCTTACCTTACCCTTTTCTTTTGAAATATTTTTAGTGATAACACCTCGTGTAGTATCTTCTTCTAATTCTTCCTGAACACCAATTAAACCAGGTGGAAGAACTTCATAGTCTAGTTCGTAATACACTTCTGGTGTTAATAAAGTGGAAGTTTCAATAGTTACTGATGTCTGAGGGTTAATTGACTAATCGTCTTCCGGTAGAGTAACAACTTTTGAATGTTAAAATTCGAAGTCCAGATGTTCCGGTAAAAAAATAGTAGTTTCAGAGAGAGCTTCCTGAACAACTTCAGGGTCAGAAGTCACTTTTGATTGAACTATGATAGGTTCTAGATTAACTTCTAGTTGAACTTATTCAATTTTAGAAGTAATTTCTTGTTGAGAAACTTCAAGTTGTGGATCAACTTGTTGTTGAACAACTTCGGTTATCATTTCACTAATATCAATTATAGTGTCCTCGGGTAATTGTGAAACTTCTTCTTCACTAACAGATGTACCAGAAATAGTTGGAGTAACTGGAGTTTTAGTACTTACCGAAATGGATGATTCTGGTAATTCAGATGAAACACCAGGAATTCTTGATGTACTTGACTTAGTTAAGAGAGACTGCATTGACTGAATAGGTGTAGCTTCGGGCGGAAAAGTTGGTTTACTTGCTGTTCTCCACAAAAAACAGGGTAAGGGTCAATGTTCCTCCATAATTTCTAATTAATTTTATTACAAAAAAGAACTAAACAAAAATGGGTAAGCTAGGCAAAAGTTTCAGCAAGCAACTGTGAAGTGCAGAATACCTCCACGCAAACCAAGAAGTATGGGTAGGTAGTCTCCCCAAATGTTGTGTTCGGTGTATCACAGTGTACAAGGTGGCCTACTTGGTTACCTAAGGATGGATAGCAAGCTAGTGTTGTCCTCCCATATATACCTGAAAGTATGTGGAGGCCTAATCCCTATAAGCATTGTCTAATGCAAAACCGCATAGTGAGAGCATTCCCATATACTTTATGTACTGTAACGTTGCCCTATGTACCCAAGGGTACATGAATGAGCTACGATATACTCATTTACGTGGAATGAGGTATCACACTTGGGATGTATTGCATACAAGTTAGCGACAGCTACTTTGCTTTACGAAGTCAAAACACGTCTCTATCCTAGAACCACTAAATGCTTTTCATTAATGACAATGCTCCATTAGGTAAATTGATGTCAATTTTAAGTTGATCTTTTTTAGGAATTTTCCTTTCAAATTCACCACGTGATGTATTATGAAATTCCTAAGAATACAACTATTATGATAAGCATTATTTCCATTAAATTCAACAATGAAAATCTTAGCTATTAGGGATAGAGAAATAAAATTTCTTTCGATAAAAGAGAAAAGAGCACAATCTAATGCAATTTCCATAAACTATTCCTATGAGCACACACAAACTTTTTCAATGCAAAACGCATGTATTTGTTTTCGATTTCCTTAATGTGAATATGAAGAAAAATGAAACTAATGCACATATAATCAATCAATGTTTAATATTAACAAATACTTTGCGATAGTTCTATTTCGAAGGAAAATAAGACTTTTACTGTAATATCCCTCCCCTTAATAATAAATAAATAATATAATAATATAATAATATAATAATAAATAATAATAATATAAAATAATAAATAAGAATAAATAAATCATTAATAATAAATAATAATAAAATAATAATCATAAATGTTAATAAATAAATGATATACATATATCAAGAAAATAAAATTAAAAATAATAGAAATAAAATAATAGTAATAACCCTACAAAAGCTCTAAATAAGAGTAAATAGAAATAAAACAAGAAAACTATAAAAAAGAAGAAAATAAAACAAGAAAGCTAAAATTCAAAAGAAAAATAAAGAAATGAAACAAGAAAGCTAAAAATCAAAAGAAAGTTGCATGTAGACACATGGAGTGTGTGCATGTGGCTCCCCTTCCAATGTTGTTCTATTTAATAGATGGTGAGGAAGATGAGAGGCATTCCTGCATTCCGTCATTCTGAGATTCTATCTTTCATCATTTTGGGAGAATGGTGTTCTAAGACTTATGAGTCATTGGCAGTAGTACGTTAATTGAGGGCTCAGGGGTGGCCAGTTGTAGCAAATCCTTGCGCAATTGAGCCTACAGTTGGGTGGACAGTCTTCCCCAAAACCTTGTTGCGGTAAGCTTACTTCTACCATAGGTAAGCATAGTAAAGCACTATTCATAGTTGGAATTTAGTTAATTAATTACATCTTTATTTGGCTAGGTAAGTGCCACTCTGATTTAAGTTTAATGTTAATAAGTTAATTAGATATTTACTTTGGGCTGTTACATATTGTATCAGAGCCGGTTTCGACTCTATGTCACCTCTAGGTAAAAGTTTGAGAAAAATACTTAATTAGATTTATCAATAATTTTACTTGTGATGACAATGAGAAATTTAATGAAAAAAATAAATTTGAGAAATAAATACAATTTCTAGAAATAAATTTAGTTTAATTTTGTAGAGACATGTGGTATTCCCAAATTTGCTTTGAGGCTAGAAAAGTCTAGCTAAATTGGTGCAAACGAAAGTTTTCCATATGGAAATAAACAAAAATGAATAGCTCCTAGAAAGTTCTGATCTATAACCAAACAACGAGAACTATTAATTAATTCATAGCAGTCTTTAAGCCTAGTATGATCATAAATATACTCATATAAATGTTTTAATGTATAGATGAATTCTCAATGTGAAAGCCCGAGCTAGGCTAGTTTTAGTTAAATTCGTTCAGTTCAGTGCACTATGAGATTCGAACCCTCGATCAGTGAACAACAAATACCACACTTCACTGCTAAGATCTTAGCTTAGGTCTATTTTATTTTAGGTGATGGGATAGCTTATTCAAAAATAGGACTCTGTGTCTATTGTCTCATTTCCCTCTATCCTCAAAATAAACTTCCTCAATGATTAGCTATGAGACCAATGCTCTAATCAACTGAGTTACAAGACCGTACGCTTCCACTTTACATTAATTTCTTAAAGCCATTAGAGTAATTATTTAATGGTCATAAGAATCCCAAGATACATTCAATAAATTTGTTTAGCAATTTATTTTGTTAAAGGCAGTCCATTTAATTTAATTCTTCTAACATAAGTTATGATTACTTAAACAGATACTTAAATATTTCACTCCACAACACAAAATTTCAATTTATCTCTATCCTTAAAAATCATGAATGTGTAAAATTAATATTGGTGTGACACATAATGATGAATAAAATTTCTTTCAAAATTCAAGTACCTTCTTAACACAATAATGCCACTAATAATCTTAAGCTTTAGTCATTCGAATTTGGATCTCTAAGTTTTATTTTGACATCATTATTACCTTATATCTCATGTTTTCCATGGTTTTATACTACAAAATTTTTTATTGTTGATAATTTATGGTTTCATTATTGTAATTTATGGTTAAGTAGTGTGATTGTTGATGATTTATGATAGAGATATATCTTATTAAACTCATAATTCTGATAATAAGAATAGCTTATTAACCTTATTAGACCTTGATAGTAATTATTATTGAGTAAAACCACTATCTCATTTTTTTTTTGAGTTATTTGTGCTTACATACTCTCCATTACAACCATATAACAAAGTGAAATTCTAATGAGTCACATAAGTTAAGATATAGTTTTATTATGACTCATTGATTCATTGGAAAAGTATATAATCTTCTAATATTGAGGGTGATAATCTACCCATAATCGACGATGTATAATTCTCTGAAAGATCGCACTATTGATATGGTATACTGGCATGTTTTTGTAACAAATCTTTAATTCTAGCGTAACTACTCACCATCGGTTCATTTTACAACACAATTTACATAGCACTTGAAGTAATTGGATAATTGAAATTGAAATTGTCATCAATTAAAGTGCTCTAAAATAGTGAAATTTGTTTCAATTCACAATGGATATACTCTAATATCTTATTACCTTTAGCTGATCATTGTTCACTGGCATCTGTTCATTATTTTATTGTACAATTGTCATTCAGATTACATGTATCTACTCATTTACTACTCATACCATTTGTATATTAAATATCATCAAGCTACCATTGAAGTCCCCTTCATTCTTGAGTGAATCGGTTGGGTTTGCAGTATATATATATATATATAAACCACAGGATGGTATATTTTAGTCTCAGTGGCAAATCGTACAGATTTGGATTTTAGTTAAGATGTTGAGTATAATGTTACATGAGGTTTCATGATTCAAGGTTAATTCTATATAGTAGATAAAGTTGTCTATGAAGAAATGGAAAGGAGAAACTTGCAATTTCTTTAAAAAAGGATGATAACTAAAGATAGTTCATTTGATTATGGCCAACTTGGATCAGATGTTTAAGGTGGTAGAGAAGAAGTATCACAATAGAGGTAAGAAATCAGTAAGAAGAAACAACCTATTTTAGAACATAATGGAAGAGTTTGGTATAATCATAACTTGGTACCCCAAAGGTATCACTATAAGGTCTATGAATAAAACCTTGTAAAAAAATAAAAAATATCTATGAATATCGGGTAGGAGGAAATGAGGGGATGTTTTATCAAGAGGAGAGTCTTTTAAAGGTATTGATGAGTGGAGCGAGAAACATGATTGGTAATGGTTATAATGAGGATCTACATATTTTAAAAATGTAAGGCTGTAAAGTTGCATGATGACCAAGTGATAATAGACGAGGAAGATATAGGAAGGAATGTCACTAGAAATTTTATAAGGATACCTTGAGAAGGATTGTGTACATGGTGACAAAAGAAGTGAAAGTCAATTAATAGAGATTGTACCTGAATAATTTTCACTCATTATTTCATGAGTAGGACTTCCCATAACATATAAAAGGTTGTTTCCATATAACACCTCACATTTAAGTTTTTCATGGACAATGATGGTAGTAGTGTTTCCAACTGTTTCAAAAATCTAAAATAATAATACTATTTAATAAGAAACAATCTTTTGCCCAACTTGAGGAAGGGTGAATTTATGATAAAGCATAAGCATGATATAAAATTAAATCGTCATGAAATATTTCTTATATACAATTGCATATAGCGGTATTGGAATCAGTAAGCCAAAGGGTAAATGGATGTAAAACCAAGGGATTTCAGTTTCAATTTAAATAATGATTGTATAACGAGACATTAAGACTTAAGATCATGAGGCTCATATACTTAGATGATTATACCGATGGTATAAATGATTAGCTACCTAGTAGAAAGAAATGGAAATGATTAATTGAAAAGAAATTGACAACTTGATGAAAACATATTGACGATGTTTCATGATATCATGGTAAGAAGATAATGATGTACATATGGTTCTTATAGTGTTAACATATCCATTCGATGATAGTGATATGCATACGTATTATGACATTATGTCAAGGTATATTGACATATTCATTTACTACATGACGATAGGTATTTAATGTTCAATGCTCATGATGGATATGATATGCATAACGTGGCATAGGAGTTATGATGCTATAATATGAGGATAATTGACATGTGGTTCATTTATGTGAAGTCATGATATGTCTTTGATATAATTATGTTGATGGTATAACTAAAGCATGCGATAGTTCCATACAAATCTATGATATGCATGAGCATGTAGTTCCTTATTATTCATAATGTTACAATTAACAAAGATGAACGTTCTCATGATGACATGCAAGACTTGGCATGTGAATTATTTCCTATGATCCTATGATGGTATGGTTAATGCATTAGATGCATGTTCAGATGTGATGATTCAAAAGACTCTACAAATGGGCCGAGAGGGTTGGTTTATTTGATGATCTCATGCGAGCCCATATGCACGAG
>APFE031470492.1:185644-239409 GCA_000404065.3 Pinus taeda | reverse complement strand
AGCAACTTCAGGAGGTTGTTGAGCAGCCACAACTGGGGAAGCCGAGAGGAGACAGAGTGGAGGCATCCACTCATGCAAAGACCTCTAGTAGGGGGAAATTTCGAGCCAAGTGGGCAGAGGGATCACATGCATCCATACCTTCAGTTTAGAGATGGGGCAATGTGGAGTGACAGTCCCAAGAAGGCTGAAATAGGGGCAGGATCCTTGAGGTACCCAACCTCTTTGATTAGACCTTAACATGGGAGCCCCGACGAGGAGTAGTAGGACTGGCTGAGTGGGTAGAGACAGATGCGGATGGAGCAGTAGAGAGAGCTATAGTGTCGGAGTCCCTAGATAGCGCAGAGCTAGCAGGTTGTAGCAAGGTGAGAGGCACATGAGTGTTGCACCAGTGCAGGATGGCACAGAGAGGTGTGAAATGGTGCGAGATGGAAGGAGTTGTTGTAGCAGAACAAAGGTCAGAGAGGGAGCACTTGTCAGCGGCAGAGGGAGATTCAACATCAGAGGGTGTTTCTAGCCCAACAGGGAATGTCGGTTGGGAGATCAGTTACTTACTTCTTAGTAACTGAGTTACAATGCAGCAGTGGGCAGCACGATGCAACATGATGAGAGGATGTGCAGTGCGGATGCAGTCCTAGGAGATAGGACCAACAACAACACAGATGTAGCAGGAGGAATCAGTGTGATTGATGTAGTCAGAGATCAAAGTGACAGAGGCTAGTGCAGTCAGATACTGAAGAGCACAGAGGTGTAGAGTTTTTAGTCGATAGAGGCAATAACAGTTAGATACTTTGATGACAGAGGCATCATTCTAATTCAGGTTGGATATTTTTTGTTTTTGGAGTTGCTGGAGCAACAACACTTGAGAGAAGTGTTGCATGCAGAACATTCCAAAGGTTCAGGATCGGGTTTGAGTTGAATGCCTTTCTTATTGAGAGGGAGTGTTGAAAATGGCAACAATAAATTCTAAAAATAGAAATGCTATAAATAGCATTGCTATAAATAACATTGTTGTAAATTGCAGTTCGGGTACCAGTGTTGGACATAGCATAAAGGAATGAAAAATGGAAGTGCTAAAAATAGCATTGATATAAATAGCATTTTGGGATGGATTCCAATTTTAGTTAGTTCCTGAACTAAAATTAAGAAGTAAAATTCGAATTTGATCTCAGCAACTATTTGTAAAATAATTAATTAATTCATCTTGAGTTAATTAGTTGTAGGAAACCAAACATGAAGTTTATGTGAAGACATGCAACAATTTCTCCATTGATTGAGGAAGTTATCCCTTGATTAAAGGAGATCAGGATGAGTTGTACTTCGAGTTGTAATTAGTTAGCTCAATTAACTGAGTTAAGTCCAATTAGATTAGTGCTAACAATTTGTTGAATTAATTGTGAGTTTAGTTAGTTAATGCTTGCATGCATGTAACTGCTGCTCTCTAGATAACTGAATATTCTCTCATAAATAACTCATGCATATCAGTTCAGTCAGAGACCCAATTGAGACTAGAGGATGGGATAGTGTACTATCAATTGGAGAAATTTTCCTATATAGGAAACGCATCCATGCAGAAGGAATTATCTCCTTTAGGATTGCATAGTTAGATCAAAGGTTAGTGAGCGTGTGAAGAGGCCAATTCACACAGGTGGCAGCACTGGACCCCAAGGAAAACTGCGCAAGGAAATAGGAGGCTTGGAGGGTAGAGGAGAAGGTTTGTGAGAAGCCTTTGACTGTCTATGAGCAACAGTTGGATTGCAGAGAGAGCAGGATAGCATGTGAGATGATTCTTTTTGTAATCTGAACATATTTCCACTTGTATGATAATACAGATACTGCGGTTTTAGGCTGAGGCTTTCCCCAAGTTATTTCTTCTGTGTAATGTGTGATTGATTTCTCATTCTCAGTTATATGTGTTCTCATTGATCTTGCTCATATTCGATTAAGCTTCCACAAAGTTTGTTATAAAAGTAGATCTTGTATTTTTCTTTAGTCTATTGCATAATCTGTTGATCTACAGTGGGAATTCTACAAAGATAAACACAATGGTTAGAGTGGCATCTAGTATAACCTTGTTCAGACAGAAATCTGTAAAATTTTAAATACCACTACCTTGGAGCATGTTTTAAGCCATACAAGCTCTTCTTCAATTTTCACACTAATTTCTCCTTCCCTTTGACCTCATACCCTTGTGGTTGCTACATATATATTTCTTCCTCCAAATCCCCATGGAGAAAGGCCGTATTTACATCTAACTTCTCAAGATGTGAATCTTCTGCTACCAATAGACTTAAAATAGTTATGATTGAATTCATTTTAACAATAGGAGAAAAAATTTCATCAAAGTCTATACCTTTCTTCTATGCAAACCCCTTCACCACAAGTCTAGCCTTATGCCTTTATTTACCTCCATCTTCTTCCTTCAACTTGTAAACCCATTTATTTTTCAATGTTATTTTACCTACAGGCAACTTGACTAAGTTCCAAGTCTGGTTATACATCAAGGAGTCCATCTCTTCTTTCATAGCTTGCTCCCACTTCTTCTTGGTCTCTACCCACATTGCTTCTTCATATATTTCTGGTTCACCAGAATCAGTCTACAATACATAATATAATGAAGGAGAGTATCATCTAGGGGGTCTACTTATCCTGATATTCCTTCTAATGCCACTTTCAGATGTTTGAGGTGCCTGTTGCTGTTGTGGTTGTTGTTGTTGTTGTAGCTGCTGATCATTATGATTTTCAAGCACCTGTACTTTTTCTGTGATCTCATCAAGTACTGTGTATTCTTTGTTTTCCTTTTCCCGTTTCTTTCCCTGTGTTTGATCCTTATACAAGAACTTTTCATTAAATATGACATCTACGCTCCTAATGATTTTGTGATTTTCATAATCATATAAGCGATAACCAAAATCATTTACACCATATCCAATCAAGGTATATTTCTTTGATTTTGCCTGAAGCTTTGTTCTATTTTCTTTATTGATGTGGACAAAGGCTTCACAATCGAAAGTCTTTAATAATGAGTACTTTACCTTTTTACCCATACCTTCTCTGGAATACCACCATCCAAAGAACTTGAAGGACCTCTGTTTATTAGATAGACAACGATATTTATAACATTTGCCCAAAATCTTAAGGGAAATCCTGCATGTAATATCATGCACCTTGCATGCTCCATGATTTTCCTATTCATCCTTTCTGACACACCATTTTCCTGTGGTGTTCTTGGAACTGTCTTATCTCTATGAATTCCATGCTTTGAACAATAGTTATCAAACATTGTGCTGCAATATTCACCTCCATTTCCTGATTTGAGACACTTCAACTTCTTTCCTGTTTGAGTCTCAGCCAAAGCTTTCCATTTCTTGAAACTATCAAATTCATCAGATTTATTCCAAATACAACAAATCTAGGTTTTCCTAGTTGGATCATCAATAAAAATAACATAATAACTAGAGCCACCGAAAGATTATACCTGAGCAAGTGCCCATACATCTGTATGCACAAGCTCTAATTTTTCGCTCTTCTTTTCCTTCCCAACTCTGATAATTATGACTCTCTTCTATTTTCCATAAACACAATTTTCACAGAAATCAAAATCAACATGCTTCAAACATGGAAACAAATTTCTTGAGCGAAGAATTTGCATCCCTTTCTCACTCATTTGTCCAAGCTTGTGATGCCACAATGTCGTATCTACTCCTGTGAAGGTTAAAGCATTAAAAAAGTTAGAAATACAGTTGCATAAATACAACCTACCGACCTTTTATCCTTTTTCTATTACCAGATGATCCAGATGGCTCCAGACACACTCAGATTTAGAAGTGGCTTCAAAACAGATCAAAAATAAAATTCACCAGTGTGATGTGAAACCACGACCAGATCGTAGTGCTCGTCGCCATGATTCCAATGGTGTGAATGACACTCAAATCTGAGCTTGTATGGTCAAGATATAGTTGGTCAAAGTTTTGGTCAAAGTTGGACAAGTGGTAGGCTTAAGGAGGCAACAAATTGGCTGAGACCCGGAATAAGAAAATTTGTCGAATGGTTAAAAATCACAATAACCCTTATTTTCGGAAAAATTTTAAAAGGCCATTTTTATATTAAAAAATTATAATAATAGGGGTGGTAGGCTACCACCCCTATCACCCCCGCATTGTTTTGAATTAATGAGTGGGGCGGGTGGGCCACCCCCGACGGACTCGCCCCAACCCCTGGACCACACATTATATATAACACTGAAAAAAACAAAGGGTCAGGGGCCACATGCACCGCAAACCCCACCCATGCCATGTGATTGACCGAAGGTTCCACTAACCACCATCGCCATGGTTATGTCAACATACAACCACATATTTCAAACGCTGTGCCGAAATCGACAGGGATTGAACCCACCCTACCTGGTGGGGCCAACCTACCACTTGGGCGGTTCCACAACCAAACTGCTTAAAAAACAAATGCCAACTTCTTGCATATTTTTACAACTCTCCAAAACATATGCTAGCAATAGTTAATGTAATCGCTAGTGCCAAAAAACAAATGTTAACGCCATTCCAAATATAATGTAACCGCGCACCAAAATGGATTGAGTCTAACCGCCAGTTAACAAAACCACTGCCAAAAATTATTAACCACCTTACAATATCAGGTAATGCCATGTGCTAGCTTTTTGTGCCACCAAGATTTGGTTTAACCACCAAAAGATTTCCATTGTTAAAAAATGAAGCAAGCATGAGGGTTTTGAACTCGACCTGCCTCCACTATATTTAACACTGTTGCCAATGAGCCAAATGGTCCTTATTGTAAATTCCTCCTAGTTGTTTATATAAAACCCAACTTCATTTTCCTGTTGACCAATGGCGGAGACAGAGCAGAGGAAAACCATGAGTTTCAGAGGGCGTGGAACCCTAGACATGGAGTATCTTAAGATGCCAAAAAGATTCCCTCAGAGGGCTAGAGATGCTAGTGATAGAATTTATCAAGATTATAGTCAATTTTGCACCTTTTTCTTGCTAAGAGTCCAACCATGCAGTCAAAATCTCCATCTGAGCAACAAATATCTAGGTGTCCAGTAGCAAGGAATCTTTGGGGGAATCTTCAAGATGCCCGAGGGTCTAGAATTTGACGGTGTTAGGATGGGGCAAAGTTTAAATTCATTTGACGCGATTTCGTGCCACAAGTTCAGTGACGATGTCTGTTTCAACAGTCGAGCTTTGCATTTTTAAGCCATCTCGGAGAGTGGAGTTATATGATGCAGTTATGCCATGCTTTTCTTTTGATTTGCTGAGATGATTTTTGTTGTTGTTGAGATCCTTGATTACTATTATGTAGATGGATATTTGTATGCCACATATTGTGAGATTTTATTAGATTTGCATGCTGAAGGAAGACCCTTTTGAGTGAGAGTTCCTATAGGGAGAACGTCTTGTGGAGAGACATGCCACTCTTGTTGAGGTAATTTTTCCATATGAGTGAGAGTTCTTGAGAATGTCTCATGGAGAGACATGCCACTCTGGTTGAGGGTATTCATCCTTGTAATGATAAGAATATGCCATGTACATCATCATCATCTTGCAACATTAATGAAGCGACCTCCCCATTCTTGAAACTAAGGCCTGGAGACATAACCCACAGTGGGTGAACTTCGTTATCAATGTGTTTGTGTCATTTGATTTGACGGTCATTGTTATGTTTCATCTTCCTTAAAGCAAGCACATGTGGTTTTTCTATAATCTTGCATATGCAATTCTGCTAACATCATAGAAGTAAAATATCTTGGATAATTCTAGCAGCTGAAGAGATTCAGATCAAGTTTGGTGTCAGAGTGGTCTTCTCGCTAATGTGAATTGTGAGTGTGAAGGATTGAATGTGCAACTAGAAAGAAAATGGAGGATGACAGAGAGATGTACGAGGCCTTCCTTAAGATGTCAAAAATGGTAGACATAATGTATGCAACTTATTAGGAGAATATGGCAAGAGAGGAATGGGATAAAGAAAGAGCAGAGGACGATGCTCCATCTATCCCCTTGAGTGTACATTCATCTTCTTCATCGTCTTCTCATCACTCAGATGAGGAGATCAATAATATCCTTCAAGCATATAATTCTAAATTGAGGAGACTTCTATGAGAAGAGAAAGAGGAGAAGCATAGATTGTAGCTTTATTTACGAGCCGTGGAAGAAGCCTTGGAAAAATTGAAGTGCAACGAAGGCTTAGCGAAGCCATCATCACCTGCTCTAGAATCGACGACTGATGTAAACAATGTTGATCATTCTTCATTTCATTTTCACATGACACTATTTCTGTTGGAAACATGGAGGTACCCATTTCAGGAACTAGCATGAGACTCCTTACCAAGATGGGGTATAAAGGAGGAGGAATTGGTGTTAATGACCAAGGAATGACTCAACCATTGGAGGTGGTACAAAGACCTTGATTCACAGGATTGGGATACACTGAAGGATAGTGCTCAAAGGTGTTAGAATCTTCCAAGACATTGTTGAAACCATCGAGGAAAGAGAATGATGGGAACACTTCACCATCCTCCCATGACAGTGGACATCACAACGGGAGAGCTAAAGCAAGCTATCATCACCAGAATTGCAAAGACCTCTAGTAGTGGGAAATTTCGAGCCAAGTGGGCAGAGGGATCACATGCATCCATACCTCCAGGTCAGAGGTGGGGTAATGTGGAGTGACAGTCCCAAGAAGGTTGAAATAGGGGCAGGATCCTTGAGGTACCCAACCTCTTTGATTAGACCTTAATACGGGATCCCCGACGAGGAGTAGCAGGACTGGCTGAGTGGGTAGAGACAGATGTGGATGGAGCAGTAGAGAGAGCTATAGTGTAGGAGTCCCTAGATAGCACAGAGCTAGCAGGTTGCAGCAAGGCGAGAGGCACATGAGTGTTGCACCAGTGCAGGATGGCACAGAGAGGTGTGGAACGGTGTGAGATGCAAGGAGTTGTTGTACCAGAACAGAGGTCAGAGAGGGAGCACTTGTCAGCGGCAGAGGGAGATTCAGCATTAGAGGGTGTTTCTAGCCCAACAGGGATGTCAGTTGGGGGATCAGTTACTTACTCCTTAGTAACTGAGTTATAGTGCAGCAGTGGGCAGCACGATGCAACATGATGAGAGGAGGTGCAGTGCGGATGCAGTGCTAGGAGATAGGACCAACAACAGCACAGATGTAGCAGGAGGAATCAGTGTGATTGATGTAGTCAGAGATCAAAGTGACAGAGGCTAGTGTAGTCAGATACTGAAGAGCACAGAGGTGTAGAGTTTTTAGTCGATAGAGGCAATAACAGTTAGAGACTTTGATGACAGAGGCATCATTCTAATTCAGGTTAGATATTTTTTGTTTTTGGAGTTGCTGGAGCAACAACACTTGAGAGAAGTGTTGCATGCAGAACATTCCAAAGGTTTAGGATCGGGTTTGAGTTGAATGCCTTTCTTATTGAGAGGGAGTGTTGAAAATGGCAACAAGAAATGCTAAAAATAGAAATGGTATAAATAGCATTGCTATAAATAACATTGCTATAAATTGCAGTTCGGGTACCAGTGTTGGACATAGCATAAAGGAATGAAAAATGGAAGTGCTAAAAATAGCATTGATATAAATAGCATTTTGGGATGGATTCCAATTTTAGTTAGTCCCTGAACTAAAATTGAGAAGTAAAATTCGAATTTGATCTCAACAACTATTTGTAAAATAATTAATTAATTCATCTTGAGTTAATTAGTTGTAGGAAACCAAACATGAAGTCTATGTGAAGAAATGCAATAATTTCTCCATTGATTGAGGAAGTTATCCCTTGATTAAAGGATATCAGGATGAGTTGTACTTTGAGTTGTAATTAGTTAGCTCAATTAACTGAGTTAAGTCCAATTAGATTAGTGTTAACAATTTGTTGAATTAATTGTGAGTTCAGTTAGTTAATGCTTGCATGCATGTAATTGCTGCTCTCCAGATAACTGAATATTCTCTCATAAATAACTCATGCATATCAGTTCCGTCAGAGACCCAATTGAGACTAGAGGATGGGATAATGTACTATCAGTTGGAGAAGTTTTCCTATATAGGAAACTCATCCATGCAAAAGGAATTATCTCCTTCAAGATTGCATAGTTAGATCAAAGGTTAGTGAGCGTGTGAAGAGGCCAATTCACACAGGTGGCAGCACTGGACCCCAAGGAAAACTGCGCAAGGAAATAGGAGGCTTGGAGGGTAGAGGAGAAGGTTTGTGAGAAGCCTTTGACTGTCTATGAGAAACAGTTGGATTGCAGAGAGAGCAGGATAGCCTTTGAGATGATTCTTTTTGTAATCTGAACATATTTCCACTTGTATGATAATACAGATACTGCGGTTTTAGGCTGAGGCTTTCCCCAAGTTATTTCTTCTGTGTAATGTGTGATTGATTTCTCATTCTCAGCTATATGTGTTCTCATTGATCTTGCTCATATTCGATTAAGCTTCCGCAAAGTTTGTTATAGAAGTAGATCTTGTATTTTGCTTTAGTCTATTGCATAATCTGTTGATCTACAGTGGGAATTCTACAAAGATAAACACAATGGTTAGAGTGGCATCTAGTATAACCTTGTTCAGACATAAATCTGTAAAATTTTAAATACCACTGCCTTGGAGCATGTTTTAAGCCATACAAGCTCTTCTTCAATTTTCACACTAATTTCTCCTTCCCTTTGACCTCATACCCTTGTGGTTGCTACATATATATTTCTTCCTCCAAATCCCCATGGAGAAAGGCCGTATTTACATCTAACTTCTCAAGATGTGAATCTTCTGCTACCACTAGACTTAAAATAGTTATGATTGAAGTTATTTTAACAATAGGAGAAAAAATTTCATCAAAGTCTATACCTTTCTTCTATGCAAACCCCTTCACCACAAGCCTAGCCTTATACCTTTATTTACCTCCATCTTCTTCCTTCAACTTGTAAACCCATTTATTTTGCAATGTTATTTTACCTACAGGCAACTTGACTAAGTTCCAAGTCTGGTTATACATCAAGGAGTCCATCTCTTCTTTCATAGCTTGCTCCCACTTCTTCTTGGTTTCTACCCACATTGCTTCATCATATATTTCTGGTTCACCAGAATCAGTCAACAATACATAATATAATGAAGGAGAGTATCATTTAGGGGGTCTACTTATCCTGATATTCCTTCTAATGCCACTTTCAGATGTTTGATGTGCCTGTTGCAGTTGTGGTTGTTGTTGTTGTTGTAGCTGCTGATCATTATGATTTTCAAGCACCTATACTTTTTCTGTGATCTCATCAAGCACTGTGTATTCTTTGTTTTCCTTTTCCCGTTTCTTTCCCTGTGTCTGATCCTTATACAATAACTTTTCATTAAATATGACATCTATGCTCCTAATGATTTTGTGATTTTCATAATCATATAAGCGATAACCAAAATCATTTACACCATATCCAATAAAGGTACATTTCTTTGATTTTGCCTGAAGCTTTGTTCTATTTTCTTTATTGATGTGGACAAAGGCTTCACAACCGAAAGTCTTTAATAATGATTACTTTACCTTTTTACCTATCCATACCTTCTCTGGAATACCACCATCCCAAGAACTTGAAGGCCCTCTGTTTATTAGATAGACAACGATATTTATAACATTTGCCCAAAATCTTAAGGGAAATCCTTCATGTAATATCATGCACCTTGCATGCTCCATGATTTTCCTATTCATCCTTTCTGACACACCATTTTCCTGTGGTGTTCTTGGAACTGTCTTATCTCTATGAATTCCATGCTTTGAACAATAGTTATCAAACACTGTGCTGCAATATTCACCTCCATTTCCTGATTTGAGACACTTCAACTTCTTTCCTGTCTGATTCTTAACCAAAGCTTTCCATTTCTTGAAACTATCAAATTCATCATATTTATTCCAAATACAATAAATCTAGGTTTTCCTAGTTGGATCATCAATGAAAATAAGATAATAACTAGAGCCACCGAAAGATTATACCTGAGCAAGTCCCCATACATATGTATGCACAAGCTCTAATTTTTCGCTCTTCTTTTCCTTCCCAACTCTGATAATTATGAATCTCTTCTATTTTCCATAAACACAATTTTTCATAGAAATCAAAATCAACATGCTTCAAACATGGCAACAAATTTCTTGAGCGAAGAATTTGCATCCCTTTCTCACTCATTTGTCCAAGCCTCTGATGCCACAATGTCGTATCTACTCCTGTGAAGGTTAAAGCATTAAAAAAGTTAGAAATACAGTTGCATAAATACAACCTACCGAACGTTTCTCCTTTTTCTATTACCAGATGATCCAGATGGCTCCAGACACACTCAGATTTAGAAGTGGCCTCAAAATAGATCAAAAATAAAATTCACCATCTTGATGTGAAACCACGACCAAATCGTAGTGCTCGTCGCCATGATTCCAACGGTGTGAACGACACTCAAATCCAAGCTTGTATGGTCAAGATATAGTTGGTCAAAGTTTTGGTCAAAGTTGGACAAGTGGTAGGCTTAAGGAGGCAACAAATTGGTTGAGACCCGGAATAAGAAAATTTGTCGAATGGTTAAAAATCACAATAACCCTTATTTTCGGAAAAATTTTAAAAGGCCATTTTTATATTAAAAAATTATAATAATAGGGGTGGTAGGCTACCACCCCTATCACCCCCGCATTGTTTTGAATTAATGAGTGGGGCGGGTGGGCCACCCCCGACGGACTCGCCCCAACCCCTGGACCACACATTATATATAACACTGAAAAAAACAAAGGGTCAGGGGCCACATGCACCGCAAACCCCACCCATGCCATGTGATTGACCGAAGGTTCCACTAACCACCATCGCCATGGTTATGTCAACATACAACCACATATTTCAAACGCTGTGCCGAAATCGACAGGGATTGAACCCACCCTACCTGGTGGGGCCAACCTACCACTTGGGCGGTTCCACAACCAAACTGCTTAAAAAACAAATGCCAACTTCTTGCATATTTTTACAACTCTCCAAAACATATGCTAGCAATAGTTAATGTAATTGCTAGTGCCAAAAAAAAAATGTTAACGCCATTCCAAATATAATGCAACCGCGCACCGAAATGGATTAAGTCTAACCGCCAGTTAACAAAACCACTGCCAAAAATTATTAAACACCATACAATATCAGGTAATGCCATGTGCTAGCTTGTTGTGCCACCAAGATTTGGTTTAACCGCCAAAAGATTTCCATTGTTAAAAAATGGAGCAAGCAGGAGGGTTTTGAACTCGATCTGCCTCCAGTATAATTAACACTGTTGCCAATGGGCCAAATGGTCCTTATTGTAAATTCCTCCTAGTTGTTTATATAAAACCCAACTTCATTTTCCTGGTGACCAATGGCGGAGACAGAGCAGAGCAAAACCATGAGTTGCAGAGGGCGTGGAACCCTAGACATGGAGTATCTTAAGATGCCAAAAAGATTCCCTCAGAGGGCTAGAGATGCTAGTGATAGAATTTATCAAGATTATAGTCAATTTTGCATCTTTTTCTTGCTAAGAGTCCAACCATGCAGTTAGAATCTCCATCTGAGCAACAAAATATTTAGGTGTCCAGTAGCAAGGAATCTTTTGGGGAATCTTCAAGATGCCCGAGGGTCTAGAATTTGATGGTGTCAGAATGGGGCAAAGTTTAAATTCATTTGATGCGATTTGGTGTCAGAATGGGGCAAAGTTTAAATTCATTTGATGCGATTTCGTGCCACAAGTTCAGTGACGGTGTCCGTTTCAACAGTCGAGCTTTGCATTTTTAAGCCATCTCGGAGAGTGGAGTTATATGATGCAGTTATGCCATGCTTTTCTTTTGATTTGCTGAGATGATTTTTGTTGTTGTTGAGATCCTTGATTACTATTATGTAGATGGATATTTGTATGCCACATATTGTGAGATTTTATTAGATTTTCATGCTGAAGGAAGACCCTTTTGAGTGAGAGTTCCTATAGGGAGAACGTCTTGTGGAGAGACATGCCACTCTTGTTGAGGTAATTTTTCCATATGAGTGAGAGTTCTTGAGAATGTCTCGTGGAGAGACATGCCACTCTAGTTGAGGGTATTCATCCTTGTAATGATAAGAATATGCCATGTACATCATCATCATCTTGCAACATTAATGAAGCGACCTCCCCATTCTTGAAACTAAGGCCTGGAGACATAACCCACAGTGGGTGAACTTCATTATCAATTTGTTTGTGTCATTTGATTTGACGGTCGTTGTTATGTTTCATCTTCCTTAAAGTAAGCACATGTGGTTTTTCTATAATCTTTCATATGCAATTCTGCTAACATCATAGAAGTAAAATATTTTGGATAATTCTAGCAGCTGAAGAGATTCAGATCATGTTTGGTATCAGAGTGGTCTTCTCGCTAATGTGAATTGTGAGTGTGAAGGATTGAATGTGCAACTAGAAAGAAAATGGACGATGACAGAGAGATGTACAAGGCCTTCCTTAAGATGTCAAAAATGGTAGACATAATGTATGCAACTTATTAGGAGAATATGGCAATAGATGAATGGGATAAAGAAAGAGCAGAGGACGATGCTCCATCTATCCCCTTGAGTGTACATTCATCTTCTTCATTGTTTTCTCATCATTCAGATGAGGAGATAAATCATATCCTTCAAGCATATAATTCTAAATTGAGGAGACTTCTATGAGAAGAGAAAGAAGAGAAGCATAGATTGTAGCTTTATTTACGAGCCGTGGAAGAAGCCTTGGAAAAATTGAAGTGCAACGAAGGCTTAGCGAAGCCATCATCACCTGATCTAGAATCGACGACTGATGTAAACAATGTTGATCATTCTTCATTTTATTTTCACATGACACTATTTCTGTTGGAAACATGGAGGTACCCATTTCAGGAACTAGCATGAGACTCCTTTCCAAGATGGGGTATAAAGGAGGAGGAATTGGTGTTAATGACCAAGGAATGACTTAACCATTGGAGGTGGTACAAAGACCTTGATTCACAGGATTGGGATACACTGAAGGATAGTGCTCAAAGGTGTTAGAATCTTCCAAGACATTGTTGAAACCATCGAGGAAAGAGAATGATGGGAACACTTCACCATCCTCCCATGACAGTGCACATCACAACGGGAGAGCTAAGGCAAGCTATCATCACCAGAATTGCAACAAAGACAATCAAGAGAGGTATAAATAGTTTAAGTATTCTAGAGTTCATTTTGATTATAAGCATCTCAATGATGAACATAAATCATGGCATATAAAACCGTGTGGTTTTTGTGGTTTAAATAACCATGTGTTTACTGAGTGCTGGAAGAGAATGGAAACAAGAAAGATGATGAGGCGTGAAAGGATTTCTCCACATCAGGGAATGAAACGAGTTAAGAAGGCTTGCAGGAAGAAGACATATTGCAGTCATTGCAACATAGATGGTCATCAAAGAGCCATGCGTTGGACGCTGCATCCGGAGCAATGTCTTGAGGACAAAGCGCCCGTGCAGAAACTAGTTGAAAAAGTTGTTCGACAAGCGAATTCAGCATAGGGAGGTGACCCATTCACTTTCATGAGTGAGAGTGGGTTTTTATAGATGTGGTAGCTTTTCATGGCCTCATTTTTTAAATCATGTGTTGCGATATAAATGTAAAATTGATGGTGTGTTTTCCATCACTTGTGAAAACAACAATGATGTTTTGGCCTTTTATTGATAGCTAGGGAATTGGTTTCTATTATGATGTGAAATTGAACACAGAGTATGTGTTTTAAACTTGTGGCAAGTATGGGGATGATTGGGTCATGATTGTTCATGTAATTAAGCATTTAATTTGCAAATATGTACTACAGGTTCGTAGAGGATGCATGTGTCGGTTCGCCACTTATGGCTCCGAAGGACAAGGGTGAAGGAGAAGGAAGTGTGACCTGTGAGGACACTTGTGGTGCAGATAATGTACACATCAGTTGCAAATTATGTTCATGCTTTTGGATGACCAAAATCTCCTCAGTGGGGAGGAATGATCTGGGTGGCTCCAGACACGCTTAGATTTAGAAGTGGCTTCAAAATAGATCAAAATTAAAAATCATCAGATTGATGTGAAACCAAGACCATATCATAGCTCTCATCACCTTGATTCCAATGGTGCGATCAACACTCCAAAATGATCTCGTATGGTCAAGATATAGTTGGTGAAAGTTTTGGTCAAAGTTTGACAAGTGGGAGGCTTAAGGAGGCAACAAATTGGCCGAGACCCAACGTACGTAATCCAACCACTGGAATGGGCGAATATGTTAGATGGTTAAAAATTCTAGTAATCCTTATTTTTGACAAAATTTTAAAAGACCAATTCGTTATATAGAACAAAAAAGTATAATAATAGGGGTGGCGGGCTGCCACCCCTACCTCCCCTGCATTGTTTTGAATTAATATGAGTGGGGTAGGCAGGCCACCCCTGGAGGACCCGACCCAACTCCCATACTACATATTATATATAACATCGAAAAGAATAAAGGGTCAGGGCCACGTGCACCGCAGACCTCACCCATGCCATGTGATTGACCACTGGTTCCACTAATTGCCACCACCATGGTTATGTCAACATACAACCACATATTTAAAACACTATGCTGGAACGGATAGGGATTGAACCTACCCGGCCTGGTCGAGCTGGCTCGCCACCCGGGTGGTTCCACAACCTAACCGCATGACAAAAAAAATTCCAATTGTTGCCATATTTAAACAATGCTCCAAAACGTATGCTACCAACAATTAATGCAACCACCAACGCAAAAAAAAATGTTAATGCTATTCCAGATATGTAACCGCGTGCTAAAATGGGTTAAGTCTAATCGCTAGTTAAAAAAATCACTGCCAAAAATTATTAATCGCCATACCATATCAGGTAACGCCATGTGCTAGCTTTCCATTAAAACCCAACTTTATTTGCCCGATGACCAATGACGAAGAACAAAGTGGAGCAGAAGCATGAGTTATAGAGGGTGTGGAACCCTGAACGTGGAGTATCTTAAGATGCTAGAAAGGTTTCCTTAGAGGGCCATCGATGCCAGTGACAACATTTGTCAAGATTATAGTCATTTTTGCATGTTTTCTCACCAGGATTCTAATCGTGCAGTCAGAATCTCCATCTGAGCAACAAAAAATTAGGTGTACAACAACAAGGAATCTTGGGGGAATCTTCAAGATGCCCGAGGGTCCATAATTTGTTGGTGTCAGAACAGGGCAAATTTTCTAGTTTTTTGACACGATTTCGCACCACGAGTTCAGTGGTGGTGTATGTTTTAGTAGCCGAGCTTTGCATTTTTCGACCATCTCTAAGAGTAGAGGTATATGATGCAGTTATGCCATGCTTTTCTTTTGATTTGCTGAGATGATGTTTTTGTTGTTGAGATCCCTGATTACTATTATATTGAGGGATACTTGTATGCCATATCTTGTGATATTTTTTTAGCTTGTCACGCTGAAGGAAGACCCTTTTGAGTGAGAGTTTTTATAGGAAGAATGTCTCGTGGAGAGACATGCTACTCTTTTTGAGGGAATTTTCCCATATGAGTGAGAGTTCCTGAGAACGTCTCATGGAGAGAAATGCCACTCTGGTTGAGGGTATTCATCCTTGTAATGACAAATAATATGCCATGTACATCATCATCATCTTGCAACATTAATGAAGCAGCCTCCCCACTTTTGAGACTAGGGCCCGGAGATGTAACCCACACTGGGTGAACTCCGTTATCAATGTGTTTATGTCATTTGATTTGATGGTTGTTTTTATGTTTCATCTTCCTTAAAGCATGCACATGTGGTTGTTCTATACTCCTTCATAAAAAATTCTGCTAACATCACAAAAGTAAAATATCTTGGGTGATTTCGGTAGCTGAAGAGATCCAGATCACTAGGGCTCCTTTGGTGACCTTCTAGGTTTTGTCTGTGAATGTAGTTACACAACCTTCACCACCTAACTGCCTTGTTGAAATGATATTTTTCTTCAAATTTGGAACATGCCTTACCTCCTTCAATAGCCATTGGTTTCCATTATGTTGCTTTATAAAAACCTTACCCATTCCAACAATTTTATAGGGTTTATCATCACCCAAACGAACCTGCCCAAAATCTCCATGAACATAGTCATGAAAATGTTTCCTATCAGGTGTGGCATGGAATGAGGCCCCTGAATATACCACCCAAGCATCAATAATATTTTATAATTAAAGAATCAAAGCATCTTGCAACATATCGCCTGTCACATTCAATTCATGATTGTTCTCTTGTTGTCCATCTCCTTCTTTTCCTTTCCTAGATTTGAAGTCTTTCTTCAGGTATCCTTTCTTCCCACACTTCTAGCACACTATCCCGAATTTGGATTTGGATCTGCCTTTTCTTGACTTACTACGATTTCCTAGGCTCCTTCCCCTTTCAATTTTTCTTCCTGTAGTCGCTGCAGTCAAAGCATTACCTGATGTCTCACAACATTTCGTCGCATTTCCTCACTATAGATGGCACCAACAACATCATCAAACTTTAAAGTACTAGATCCAAAGACAGAGTACTAATAGCCATAACTAAGCCATTCCAAATTTCTGGTAATGAGCACAGAAATAACAGATCCATAACTTCATCATCAAAATTTACCCCTATAGAACTTAACTGTCTGGTAACTGTGTTAAATTAATTTAAATGATCAACAACAAATCCACCTTTTGACATATACATATTAAATAGACATTTCATAAGAAATACCTTATTTGAGGCTTAGGGTTTTTCATATAGTTTGGCCAATGTTGTCATTAAACCTTCTGTTTTCATTTCCTTTGAAATGTTGAATGCCACTGTTGCTGCTAGACACAAATTTATTGTTCTTAATGCCTTTTTGTTGAGAATCTCCCATTCTGCGTCTATCATACTTGTTGGATTCTTTGATTTTCCGCTCAATGGTAGGTAAAAATATTTATGATACAGGTAATATTCCATCTGCATCTTCCACAATTGGTATTTTTGGCCATTAAATTTCTCAACCCTAAACCTACCATCTTCCACCATTTCTCCCACTCGAACCAGGAACCCTTCTTTCCCGCGAGTTTATTAGCCAATTAGACCTTTAGATTTGATACTAATTGTTAGAAATTAATTAATGAAGCAATGAAATACACAAAATGTTGTAGAAACACAAATACATAAACACATAAAACAAGAGAGACACATATATACATGGTTCACCCAATTTGGGCTATGTCCACAGAGAAAAAACCAATACTTCCTTTTATATTATCCAGCAAAATGAAGATATACAACCTACAACAGATCCACTGTGAGTTCCTCTTCGCTCTCACCCAAACTCCTCTCTCTCTCTTGCCCAAGATAATTATACATAGTCACAATACAATTACTTCATATAAATTGAAGGTTTCCTTCTAGGGAAAAAAACCCTAAATTAACGTAACTTCTACTATTAGATCATCCACGTAATGAACGACCTAGATTGACTGTGAAATTAAAATATTTTACAAGCAATTTTTCATCCATTTTTAGCTTCGGGGGCGCTGCCCGTGAACCTCTGTTGAGGGGGCTCATAAAAGTCGTTGTCGCCCCCTCCCCTCCCTAGACCCCCTTGACGGTGATTAAACAGGCAATGTTTCCGCTCCGTTAGGAACATGGATCCAATGTAGCTGAAACAAAAAACCTCTGAACAATCATGAAGATAATCAAGCCCCACACCCAACAAGTTTCCCTTCAATAGTTTGATAACCTCTTTTTGGTGCCCTGTGTGGTCCTCCACTAATTAAGCCTTTACAATCCATTTGAAATGTGATATGATGTATGGAGGATGATATTCATAATGTTTCATAAGTGGCGATAATTTTGATGAAGTATGGAAGAAAGTGTTGTACCACCATTCTGTCAAGGGAAACCACTTGTCCCATTATGTCTACTTATCAAATTAATAGAGACATAGATATCATTATAGACATTTACTCACAACCTCAATTTTCCCATCATTTTGAGGTTGGTAAGATGAGCTATGAGCCAATTAAATAGCCAAACAAGAAAATAATTCAGTGCAAAAATTCGCAGTGAAAATTGGGTCTTTGTCACTTATAATAACTTCATTATTGCATGTAATTTTTTGATTGTTTCAATGAATGCTTCTACCATTATACCTGCTCTAAAAGGATGGTAAAACAAGTAAAAATGGGAATACTTTGTCATTCGATCTATCGCTACCACAATGACATTATTTCTTCGTATTTGGGTAAACTTGTAATGAATATGTTGAAACTTCTTCCTAATGTTGGCTTGGTATAACTAATGGTTGTAGAAGCACTAGGGTCTTGGTTGTATCTACCTTATTCTATTGGTAGAACACACATTCAACCACAAAATTTTGCACATTTGCTTTAATACCATGCCAAAAATACATTTATTGATCCTATGGTATGTTCTCAAAAACCTTGAATGTCCTCTTGTAAGGGAAGTGTGTAATTCCAAAAGGACCTTCTATTTGAGTTAAGAATTCTTACATAAGTATAAGTGATCTAGATACCACAAAAAATCATTCTTCCACATAATTTTGTCTACTTCATTAGGACCCCCCTGTAATTGTTGAATGATCTTGTATCCTTCCTATCTTACTTCTATTATGTACTTGCCTCTTCCACCTAATTAGATTGTGGAATGGAAATAACACATAACAAACCCTTTGTGTCTTCATCTATCATAGAGAGTGCATCTACTACATTTTGTTTTCGCTTTTGTAGATGATTTCAAAGTGATAACCTAGCATCTTTATAACCCATGTTTGTTTCTCTTTCAAAGATAGTCTTTGTTCTAATAAGTACTTCAAATTATCATGATCTATTTTTATTTTGAAGTGTATTCCTATCATGTATTGATGCCATTTCTTAAATTCATGTAGGAAGGCCAACATTTATTTTTTATTTTTTATAACCCAATAACTATAAATATTTGTATAAAAGAATCTTTCCTCTAGGCACAACAATTTATAAACAAAATTGAAAGAGCTTATTCTATGTATTTTTCTTAAAAACAACCTGAGTTTGTAAGCTAATTTGTACCATTTATTGCTTACATACATCCATAATTTCTATAGGTAGAGTGTCCATATAAAACTCATAGAATTTTACAAAATTTAACAATTATTTCAAAATAGAAAGCCATACAAAAGACTAATCATTTAAAATTATAATGTTTTCTTTTGGTACTCAGTTTAAGTCTGGTACTGTTGGTACCATAGAATATGTTGAGTCAATTGCAGAGGCTATGGGATAGTTTCATTTTCCTCCTTCTCATTGAGTAATCAAAATTGAGGCTAATTGAGAGAAAATTTGGAGGATATACTCTCCCAAATCACGAATTTGGCTCTTTTGAGTTGACAATATCTCCATAATAATATCCATTGAGCCCAATTAATCTAGCTCTACATGGAGAGAAGCAAGTTTTGTTACTTCTGAGGAATAGTTGCTATCAATTTGTTTTCCCATGATCTTTTCATGTCATTTCTTATTTGCCATCATAATTGTTATTACAACCCTAGGAGGTTTGAAAAATGATGGGGCATAGCAAGAGGAATCTAGAACTAGAAATAGAGAAGGATATAAATTTGTCAATAGTAGGAGTGGATGAAATAGATGGAAAGCACTGCCATTGACAAATTTGGTGATGCTACGAGAAATAAATTCAGAGTGGATTGTGGAAGGCCATCAAGCTGAAGGAATCTTGTTATGTAGTATTTTGTCACACTTCCCGTCCCATATCTTGAAGCATCAAAATGATGAAAGCTATCAGTGTATTCACCATGAAACACATACAGAAGCATCCCTGAAGAAGAGAAGAAAAGTTGCCTTGAGAGAGTTGAGAAGAAGTTTGCCTAAAAAACTAGTTTTGAGGATTAATGCTTTTTGCACCACTGCTGGCTTGTACTGATGGTTTATTGCAACATACTGAACTAGCGCTATTAGCGCAAATTTTGATAGGAAAACTCGTGCTAAACCTCTTCTAGCATTTTTTCCTCAAGTGGAGGAGAATATTCTCTTACTACAAGCCTTGAGAACAACGAGCTACATATTGTTGAATGAGGATATGGTTGATTTCTCCCATTTTGAGTCCTTGATCCTACCTTTTGGGATCTTCCCCTTAATATGTGGACCTTCTTCCCCCTTTTGTGGATCCCTAACTACCTCTCCTTTCCTATAAATGAAATCCCTTCTATGCCCAACTATTTGGTCATTGCTTGGTTGCATTCCTATGTTGAAACTATGCATAAATGATGCACATCTTACAAAGGAAAGGAGAAGGAGTTCTTGAAGGTCTTGGCTTGGAATTGGAAATCCACCATAAATGAGGCTTCCAACATCAAGGCTCATATGGTTGTATGATTCCCTCATTTTCTATTAATAAATACATCATGTGTTTAATTTCCTTAAGTGTATAAATCATTATTCATTTAGTATGATATTCCTTGATCTTTCATATAGTTTATGTTAGAATGAATTATGCTATGTATGTTCTGTCTCTTTTGTTTGATCTTCCATGCAGGTACTCATCCACAACGGTGTAAATATGATTGAACTTGGAAGCGAGAAGATAGATGACGACATCAACAAGCACTTAACATCAGAGTGAGGTAGGTCATCTGTCTTACTTTGTATTTTTTGACATGAACTAGGAAAGTCTACACGGGTTTGTCTAGTTTGTTGCTAGATCCTCTTATAGGACTAGAGAGATCACTTCTATCCATAGAAGGGATTGTCTTCACAACGAAATGGCGACTCCACTGGGGAACCTATAGCCCTTTCAACCTTCCTTTTGTGTTTAGTCTATTTGATCAGTTTGGCCAATCGTTTAGTGACTAGTCATTCAGATTCTGTATGGGTCTACACTTTGAGTGGCCAGTCCTTTAGAGTGTTAAGTATGGACTTCTCTTTGAAATTATTTTTATTTTTCCAAGACTTTCTCATCTAGCATGGTTTTTTCAATAAAAATAGCACTAAAAGCCGTGTCAGCATGGGATTTGACTATAACAATCACACTGATCCTTGAAACTTGAGAAATTTTAGAGTTTTTGTCAGTAGGGTCCAATCCTCTCCACTCTTTGAAATTGCTTTTTCCTCCTAATGCACTCTTTGAATAGAATTCCCTTGTGTATTTATCACCTCTACATATTCCTATTCAACCTCAGCAGGGACCCTACCCGCAGCCACAACCGCAGGTGTCCTACCCACAACCACATCTGTAGGTTTCCTACCCACAGCCACAACTACAAGTGTCTTATCCACAGCCATAGCCGCAGGTTTCTTACCAACCCAACAGGGATCTTACCAACAATCGTTACCACAGTCACAATAGATGCAACAAGGAACTTACCAACAACAATATGGTCAATTTGCTTCTCAAACTCCATACGTCCAATATGGTCACCAGACTTAGTATGGCCAACCTCTTTGTGGTTAGCCTCCTTACGGTCAACCTCCATATGGTCAACTTCCTTATGGACAAAATCCACCAAAGTGGGGCAAACCCAAACTCAACAAGGTTGGAATACTCAATTTTGTACATACTAGAGACCCTATACTCCATACAACCCACAACTTCCATTTTTGGCAACGTTGGAATTGACGGATGTGTCAAGGATCACGAATGACCCAATACTTCACTCATCGTATTGGCCTTTGGTACCAACCAAAATTCCTAGTGATTGCCCCAAATTCGAAGGTAAATTTGGAGAAGACCCCCAAGCACACATTATGACTTACCACGTATGGCGTTCCTCTAACTCTTGGGTCGATGATTCTATTCGATTATGTCTTTTCCAACACACTCTAATGGGCGCTACCGCCAAATGGTACATTGAGCTCCCTTGTGGTGCTTTTCAAGACTTCAACACTTTAGCCACGACTTTCCTCACCCACTTTCAGTTTTCTATCCGGTATGAGACTAGAACCCACCTCCTAATGTCTTTGCAACAAACGACTTCTACTCATATATCTGATCATATACATGAATGGAGGCTTAGGTGTTGTCTCATCAAATTCGATATCTTGGATAAACTTTTCACTGAATGGTTCACTAAATCATTGATCCACCCTATTGCTAAATACATAGCCATGGGTGGTTGTGTGACTGAGGAACAAGCCATTACCCGTGCGTAGTATTTGGATTTGGTTTAATCACAATTTGGCACATTATATGAAATATTACCTAGTGCCCAACGACCTTCGAATGGCCCTGCCTCTTCTAAACCCATAGATCACCACCTATTAATGGCATCATTGGATCTGTGGCTCAATGGTCTAGTAGTACTTTGACTACCTCTTCAAAACATAAATTTGCTCTGGCCGCTGCAACTCCTAATACTGTTGATAATCCTAAGAATCCTAGTAAAGCCTTAGAGGTAATGTTGTCCAGTCTACCGTAGTAGATAAATCCTCAAAATAAAGAAGAAGGGTAAAGGAAAAGCTAAACAAGATACCCCTAAAAAATATTCCCAGAAATCGTTCGCTGACGACACACCCAAACGAAAGCTTAAATATCCTTGCCTTATTTGTGATGAAGATCATTACACTAAGGATTGCCCCCGTCGTGCTGAAGTAAGTCATCTTTTGAAAGGAACTACTGGGATGCTAACTGTTCTGAAGGAACCTTTCCCATCTCAGCAAACATAATTGGTAGACCAAACCCATGCTGAAACCTCTAGAAGCTCTCAAGTGTTTATGAGTAGCTCAGAATAGATTTTTGTAGCCACGAGATGAAAAGATTATCCACCTCCTGAGAAACTTGTAGTGGAGAAAGATACCACTGATTTACCCTCTTGCTCCTCTCCATATTTAGAAACCTAGCACCGATTCCATAATCCGACCACCCCTTAAAGGTGTTCTTCGGAAATAATCCTATAATCTGAATGCACGAGCTGCCCAACAGTACAACATTGTAGAAGACTTGACTCAAGCACACTCAATGACGTCAGCTTTAGAAGTCCTGCAAACATGCCCGTCATAAAGGAAGGCTTTGCTATCCGCTATTAGAGGAATTGATCCCACAAGTTCCAGTGTTATTACTTTTGATCTTGAGAACCATGTTCCTTGCTTGCCACCTCAACTTTCTTTTCTCATACAAGTTGTTGTTAATGGAAAGACTATCCACCAGACTATTGTTAATGAAGGAGCCTCCACATGCATCATGTCCATATCATGCCCATATGGTATTCTCAACTCCTTACCCATTCAATTGGAAGGAAAGACCATCAATTTAGAAGTTTAGGTTGTTGATGCTAATCTCAATTACAACCTTTTACTTGGTTAGAGCTGGACTCATGCAATTTTTTGTATGGTCTCATCTCTTTTCCATGTACTTCGTTTTCCCCACCAAGGGAAAATTGTCATTGTTGATCAATTGGATTTCTTTTCCTTTGATTCTTCAACAGGTAATGTGCCTTATGTTGGGAAAATCAACATTCTGATGGCATTATGATGAATGTGTTGTACTTGATGGCAACCGACTTGTAGCAGAACAACTCACTTGTACATGGTAGATAGATGAATCTACAGAAGAGATATCAGATGTGATAGAATGCATGACAATAGTATTTATAGATGTGATGAAATGTAGGGCAGCTTCAAGGAATCAGTTCAGAAGGCAACTCTCTCAGATGAAAGATCACAATATAGCAAGTAAACAACAAGAATGAAGAAAGAAATGTATACACAGGTTCACTATATACCAAGCCACGTATACACGCAGGTTCACTATATACAAAGGCACGTATATTGTACACATGCACTTTCACAGAAGGAAAGGCATGTACATGATGGAAAACTAAGTTTTGGTCCGTGGCATTTTAGTATTGGTCCATGGTATTTGGTCCGAGGTATTGACCCTAGGTATTGGGTCCAAGGTATTGGTCCTACGTGGTTTTGGACCATGGTATTGAGAAAGGCCTAAGAATATAAAAGGAGGAGAAGATCATTAGGCCAAGATGCAAGTCTTGAATATCTAATGTAGTGTGAGATCCAGTATGCAGGTTATGGTTTTATGATGCTTTGCTTGATCTGAGCCAAGGGGGAATCTCAATAGTTGATGGAGGACAATATCTAATGATGGATCGAGATCTTATGGCTTGGAATGAATCATCTCTATATGGTTTGATCATGCTTATTCTAGATCTGTATACTGGCGCATGCGATGTTCTGTAAATATTATGATCTGGGTATAACTAAAGTCTGGAATAGCTGCAAAATTATGAATGATTATTTACAGATGTATACGCTAGTTGACTTTGATAAAAGCGCATATACACACAGGTTAAACTCATCTAAGTAGCATATACCATATGAACTATGATGTTTGAAGTTACAAGTGGTTCTGGTTGTTGATGCAAAGTTCTGGTGATTGTTTACTGGTGACAATATTCCTCATATTCAGATTGGTTGATTGTGATTAGCTTCAGTAGTGATGGATGAGATCTAATAATGGATTAGGATCATAATGACTTATCTTTACGGGATATGATGGACTAGATCTGGTTGCTAACACACGTATTATCATTTTGTATGTAATGATCTGGGTATGTCTGAAGTCAGGAAGTGCAACGAGGTTATAAGTAAGTATGTTGGTTCGCTTTGGTAAAGTTGCGTATACATGCTGGTTTGGCTCTTCCAAGTAGCGTATGCACTCTGATGTATGGTTTTTGATGATACATTTGGCTCTAAATATTGTTGCAGATTTATGGGTTCTGCTCTGTGTTCTGGTGACTATGTCTTGATGATAGGGTTTCAGTGATTAAGTCGTTGGGTGATTCAAAGAGTAATGATTAAGTATTCAATGAATGGGTAATGCAATAGTTGTATTACAGTGGTGATTGAGTTTGAGCTTCAATGTTGTTGATGAGTCTAGTATGAAAATTGGATGAATTGTGGCCTTCAGATTATGGTGTTGTGTTCCAAGAGTATCTAGTCTGAAAATTTATGAAACGTGGTACCTGGAGGAAGAAAGAAGGTCGTAGCCTTCTGTAGGTCGGAACCTACGTACTACTAACACATCAGCTAGTACAAGAGCTAGGGGGTTGTAGTTACCTTCCAGTAGAAGTTGGAGAACGAAAGAAGGTTGTAGCCTTCTGCAGGTAGAAACCTGCGTACTGGTATGAGTCTGCACTAGTACATTGTTGTAAACAAATGTTCTTATTATTAAAAGAAGACAGAGACGACAACAACAGGTGATTTTTACCCATATTGGGTTTCCACCTTACATCTTGGTGTTCATGTGTGATGCTCATGTGTGATGGTTCTTTTTGTTATTAACTACACATGATTACTGTTTAATGTTTAATAAAGTACTGATACTCAGATTAAAGATCAACATATGAATCATTAGTTTGCTAGATATACGCTTGTTTCCTTAAACACAGTTGCGTACACATGTGGGTTGCCTTCATTAAAGTAGCGTATATGAAATTAAGTAAGAAGACAAAAAGATTATTGACTTGACTAATACTGATTCACCCCCCTCTCAGTATTATTTCCAACAATTGGTACCAGAGCAGGTCCTTTTGTAGAAGCTTGATCGCTTGAAGGAGATCCTTAGAACAATGGGAAAGAAGCTAAAGAAGAAAGCGCCTCAGAAGAATAAGACATCTTAGAGGAATTATGACAGTGGGAGAATCGATTGGGGAATATGTGGAAGCAACACTTCAGATTCAGAATCACCTCAGAATGAAGATGAAAAGCAAAAGAACTATAAGGTATGAATTTTTTATCCTCTGGTGATACATTTCTCCATCCATTTGAAGATGATGAAAGTGATAGCGAAACAATTGAATTTTCTCTTATGAGTGAGGAAGAAAGATATCAAATTGAGGCAGAATTTAAAAGGCTTACAGACAAAATTAGAGATCAACAAGATCTATTGGACAAAAGGGAATGTGCCTCCAAAGAAGAAGCTTCCAAACTAAAAGCTCAACTAGAGGAAGGGGTAAGGAAGTAATTCAAGGAAAAGGAAGATCAATGTCAAAAGCTACAGGATGAAGTGACATCATTAAGAAATGAAGTAATGAAAGGAGCACAACAATCAAGAAACCTAGAGATAGATCCAGTTACTATGAAATTCTTGAAGCTAAGATCCTCTCGCTAAAAGAAGATCTCGAAGAATCAAATAAGCAGAATAAAGAACTACTCCAAACTCTTGAAAAGCAAGAAAACAAAGTTGTTGAATTAAGACATTAGTTGGAAAAAGGAAGAAAAGATAAAGGGATCACGAAGAAGCAGTATCTTGAAAAGGAAGAGCAAACATCAGGTTGAGGTAAATATTCTAAAAGATAAATTAGAAGAAAAGGATAAGCTCTTAGGATTTCAAGATAGTACTAAGATCTTGGATGATATTCTTAGTAGTCAAAGGTATCCTGCTATCAAAACTGGTCTTGGTTTTCATGAATCTGTTGAAGGTGAATCTAGTTCACAAGTAAGACAAGGAACTCTAATGCAAAATCTGAAATGCTCAACAAGGAGATGAGAGGTCAATCCCATCAACAACTAAGGAAAGAAATTCTTGAATAAAATCTTTTACTCCTAACTATGGAAGTGATATTCGGTTATTTCCTCAAATGAATAATGTTGAATGTTATAATTTTGGACATGGAGCAACCAAATGCAGAAGAAGAATGGTTCAAGACCATCACACAGAAATATCATCACGTTCCATGTACTTTAAGGGATATTGTTTTGCTTGCAATATGTTTGGTCACAAATCCATTGACTACTATAGAAGGAATATGAAACATATGAGATGTTATGCATGTAACAAGCTTGGACATATAGCAAAGGAATGCAGGAACAAAGTACGGGCACCATACCAAAAGGAGAAAAGTTCATCACACTTGAAGATATGGAAGAAGAAGGAAGTATAGTTAGAAAGATGTGGCACAACACAATGTACAGACATGACAGACTCAGAGGGAGCTAAAAGTGTGAAATTTAAGTGTTCTAAATCTCATATGCAAGTTTCATGAAGAGAAGTCATGTATATACGCAAGTTAGACACTGCACAGTTGCGTATATGTTAATTTGAGGAAAAGTAATGGGACAGACTCATGAAAAAGGGTTTGATATGGTTTAGTCAATTATTTGCTTTGTTTGATGATGGTTACAATCTGCTGATAATGCGTGGAAATATATTGATACTCATCAGACGTTGTTCTTGATCCTCACAAGATTAACTTGATGTATATCTGATTGATGATGATGCCTCAATACTTCTTGCTGATATATGCATGATCAGATCTGATAGTGAACAGATGGAATAGGTTCAGGGGGAGAACATGCTATGCTTCTAATAAAGCATTGTTGGTATTATGTTTAGAAGTCTTTAGAACCTAATCAATGATGATGATGCTTATATGGCTAAATGATACATCTTGCTATGATATGGTTATGAGTTGGCCATGACAAAATCTCATATGATTCTTGGGGTCACATAGTTGGTGTTTAGATCATATTTATGGATGATTCTCTAATACACAAATTCATTATTTGATGATGAGTCACTCATTTCTTTATGCTTCTATCGTCATGCCTTCAAAGATGCATAAAGATCATAAAGTACAATTCTGATGCAGGATTCCTATAATTCTTGGCTCTCACATGGTTGAGGATTGTTGTTGTTGATGATATCAAGAAATCTTGACAAATGACCATAAGATCATGGCTTGCTAGATACATATTGATATCTCTTTTATGGATATACAGTATGATGGATACATGGATGATTACTTAAGTTGCATATTGTTGGTTGGCCAAGAGAATGGTGTTATTACAGGTCACATGGAGACATAGCTATTTATTTGAAGACATGGCTTACTTAATCACTTTGAATTCTTACCTTATGATGATAGGTTGATACTCACATATTTTGATTATCATGGTTGATGCTTATCAGACGTGGGATGTTCCCTAGTGATGATACATGGTTGATATATTGAAGGTTCTTATGGAAAGATCATACATTATTAAAGACAATGCTATAATCATGGATGATGACTATGATGTTTTCACATACAGATGATATGATGTGAATGATTGGAGATATGACATATGCTGAGGTTATGATAAGTCTCTTTGATCTTGATGAAATCAAGAGGATGAGTTGATATCTATATGCATACATACTTTGTCACAGATTGATGAGATTTACACTGTCATATCTTGGGGACTAATGATGGACATATACAGGTTGCTCGTCTGGATGCTGTTGACAGATGCTTATGGAGCAGAAAACATACATGGTGTATGATAGTTGCTGATGACTATCATGGTCTTGTTTAAATATTTGGTCTCTGTGTAAAGGTCATATCAAGACCCATGATGTAATAGTTTGTCTCTGTCTATTGTAGTCTTTTGATGAATGCATTTTGGTCATATGATGTAATTTGTACCCCACTATGCATGGGAAGGATGATGTAATAATTCAGTCATGTATAAACAATTGGTATTTGGTATATCCCCACTTGGTTGGGTGGATGAGTCAAGTTTATCCCCACTTGGTTGGGAGAATCAATGTATGTATGAGTCATTGGTGATAGGAAGGTCAAACTCACATAGTTGAGTTATAGAGTCATGTTATTTTCTTGAAAATATTTGCAGACTCTGCATTTGCTCAGGGGGAGCATGGATGATACAATACATCTTAGCATGAACAAGTGGGGAGTTCAATCAAAGAATTCAACATGTGCTTAGGGGGAGCATGATTAATATTCAACTATTCAAATATGAAAGTATTATGCTCTTAGGGGGAGAAGATCTTGGTCCGCCATTTGCCCTTGATGTCAAAGGGGGAGAGTGACTTGGTGTTGTTGTTGCCATCAAGTACAAAGGGGGAGATTGTTGGCATTATGATGAATGTGTTGTACTTGATGGAAACCCACTTGTAACAGAACAACTCACTTGTACATGGTAACTAGATGAATCTACAGAAGAGATATCATATGTGACAGAATGCATGACATAGTATTTATAGATGTGATGAAATGCAGGGCAGCTTCAAGGAATCAGTTCAAAAGGAAACTCTCTCAGATGAAAGATCACAGTATAGTAGGTAAACAACAACAATGAATAAAGAAAGGTATACGCAGGTTCACTATATACCAAGCCACGTATACAGGCAGGTTCAAATATACAAAGGTGCATATATCGTACACACGCACTTTCACAGAAGGAAAGGCACGTACATGTTGGAAAACTAAGTTTTGGTCCGTGGTATTTGGTCCATGGTATTTTAGTATTGGTCCATGGTATTTGGTCTGAGGTATTGACCCCAGGTATTGGTCCTACGTGGTTTTGGACCATGGTATTGAGAAAGGCCTAAGAATATAAAAGGAGGAGAAGATCGTTAGGCCAAGATGAAAGTCTCAAATATCTGATGTAGTGTGAGATCTAGTATGCAGGTTATGGGTTTATGATGCTTTGCTTGATCTGAGCCAAGGAGGAAACTCAGTGGTTGATGGAGGACAAGATCTAATGATGGATCGGGATGTTATGGCTTGGAATGAATCATCTCTATATGGTTTGATCATGCTTATTCTAGATCTGTATACTGACGCATGTGATGTTCTGTAAATATTATGAGTTGGGTATAACTAAAGTCTGGAATAGTTGCAAAATTATGAATGAATATTTACAGATGTATATGCTATGAATTTGATAAAAGTGCATATACATGCAGGTTAGACTCATCTAAGTAGCGTATACCAGATGAAATATGATGTTTGAAGTTACAAGTGGTTCTGGTTGTTGATGCAAAGTTTTGAGTTCTGGTAATTGTTTACTGGTGACAATATTCTGCATATTCAGATTGGTTGATTGTGATTAGCTTCAGTATTGATGGATGAGATCTAATAATGGATCAGGATCATAATGACTTATCTTTATGTGATCTGATGGACTAGATCTAGTTGCTAACACATGTATTATCCTTTTGTATGTAATTATCTGGGTATGTTTGAAGTCAAGAAGTGCAGCGAAGTTATAAGTAAGTATTTGATGACATATATGCTAGTTCGCTTTGGTGAAGTTGCGTATACACACTGGTTCAGCTCTTCCAAGTAGCGAATGCACTCTGATGTATGGTTTTTGATGATACAGTTGGCTCTGAATATTGTTGCAGAGTTCTGGGTTCTGCTCTGTGTTCTGGTGATTGTGTTTTGATGACAGGGTTTCGGTGATTAAGTTGTTGGGTGATTCAAAGAGTAATGATTGAGTATTCAATGAATGGGTAATGCAATAGTTGTATTACAATGGTGATTGAGTTTGAGCTTCAATGCTGTTGATGGGTCTAGTATGAAAATTGGATGAAACGTGGCCTTTAGATTATGGTGTTGTGTTCCAAGAGTATCCAGTCTAAAAATTTATGAAACGTGGTACCTGGAGGAAGAAAGAAGGTCGTAGCCTTCTGTAGGTCAGCACCTACGTGCTAGTAAACACATTGGCTAGTACAAGAGCTAGGGTGTTGTAGCTCCCTTCCAGTAGAAGCTGGAGAATGAAAGAAGGTTGTAGCCTTCTGCAAGTAGAAGCCTATGTACTGGTATGAGTCTGCACCAGTACATTGTTGTAAACATATTTTATTATCATTAAAAGAAGACAGAGACGACAACAACATGTGGTTTTTACCCACATTGGGATTCCACCTTACATCTTGGTTTTCATGTGTGATGCTTATGTGTGATATTTCTTTCTGTTATTAACTGCACATGGTTACTATTTAATGTTTAATAAAGTACTGATACTCAGATTAAAGATCAACATATGAATCATTAGTTTGCTAGATATACGCTTGTTCCACGAACACATTGCCGTACACACGTGGTTGCCTTCATTAAAGGTAAGCATATCTGAAATGAGTAAGAAGACAAAGATCATTGACTTGACGAATATGAATTTCACCCCCCCCCCCCTCCCCCCCCCCTCCAGTATTCCTTTCCAACACATTCCTTACGGAAGTGTTGGAGCAATGCCTTTTCAAGGACCTTGCCTTAATAGGAATTTTTTCCCTTCCTCCTCCCTCCAATGTTGCCTCAATTAACATGATCTTGTCTAATTATTATCCATGGATCATTCCTAGTCCTGACCAGATCAATGATTTTGGTGACGCCATGCCACTCAAACCAGTTGAGAAAAATTATCAAACTGTCCTTTTGGCTTCTGCGGCTACATCTACAACTCATGATTGATTGAGATTTTCCCTAGGCTCGTATCTACAATCTCCTTGGCTTGGTTCTTCTGATTCTGAGATCCTTTGAATGAGACGTTACTGACTGACGAATGCATTGCTGAAGTCATGTCTCTAGAATAATCCCCTTGGAATGATATTCATCATCGCTCCTCTTTTCTTGCTAGCCCTGAGTCAATTCCTACATGTCTAGGTACTTTAATTTCTCTTGAAATGACTAATTTGTTTCAGACACCTATCTTGGTTCATGAGTGTTGCCTGAAGGTAATTTAGGGAAGATTTCGGAAACCATTCCCATCGACATCTCAGTTAAACCTGGGATTGTTGAAAACATTCACATAGGGGTTGCTTGTTCTCCTGATGAGATTAAGATTTATACAACGCTGTTCAAAAAATTCAGCGATGTCTTCACCTGGTCTTATGAAGAGACGCCTGACATCCATCCTAGTATTGTGGTTCATGAGATCCCTAGCTATCCGGACGTGAAACTTGTGCGACAATGTCTTCGTTCGGTGCACCCAAGGAAGGCAACTTCCATTAAGGGAGAAGTTGAAAAACTTCTAAAAGCTGGCTTTATTTATCTTATCCCACTTACAGATTGGGTCTCCAACATCATTCTGGTAACTAAGAAATAAGGAACCATACGAGTCTGTGTTGACTATTGAGATATCAATCGAGCCTATCCGAAGGATAATTACCCTACTCCTTTCATTGACTAGATTATTGATGAATGTGCCAGGAGTGAAATTTTCTCCTTCATGGATGGATTATATAGATATAATCAGATTAATATCCTTCCTGTCGATCAACACAAGGTTGCCTTTATCTGTCCTTGGGGAAATTTTGCCTACAAAAACTTCATTTTGGCCTGAAAAATGCTAGTGCAACCTTCAAATGGGCCATGTCTTATGCATTACATGATATTAAAAATATCATTCAGCCATATGTTGATGATTGACCCGCACACTCACTTAAACGTTAGGACCATCAAGCTCATCTTCGAGCAATTTTTCTTTGCTGTCAACATTACAATATTCGATTGACTCCTCATAAGTGTGTATTTTGCGTCAAATTGGGTCATCTCTTAGGCTTCATAGTCTCCAAAGAAGGCATATGCATTGATCATTTCAAGGTGGAGGCCATTGTCAATTTTCCACCTCCATCTTCCTTACATCAACTCCAGAGTTTGCAGGGAAAGGAAAAATTTCTTTGTTGTTTCGTCCCTAATTATGTTGAGCTTGCCAAGGGTTTTACTCTCTTTCTGAAGAAAGGAGTCTCATTCATTTGGTATGACATTGCTCATAAGTCATTTGATTCTTTAAATTTCGCACTCATTAGTGCTCCTTTGTTGCATCCTTCGAATTATCATTACGGTTATCTCCTGTACTTTGCCGCCGTTGACAATACCATTGGTATGGTGTTGGTTCATGGTGATGATGACATAAATGAGCATGTTATATATTATTTGAGTCATAACCTTTTTGATGCTGAGCCTCAATATGCTCATGTAGAAAATTTGGCATTGTTAGTAGTTCATGCTGTCCAATGTTTTCGTCACTATATTCTCTTACGCAAAACTGTAGTGATATTCGATTACAACCCCATAACCTATATTCTATCTTGTTAGTTGCTTGGGGGAAAATAATCCAAATGGATTGTTATCTTGCATGAGCTTGCCTTAGAGTTCACCAAGGCTAAGTCAAAGAAATCACTTGTTTTTGCTGAATTAATTTGTGACTTTCCCTCTGCAAACACGACTGCTGAATCTAATGAGTTGATTCCTTACGAATCTCTTTTCCTTGCTAGCACCCGCGATCTGTGGTATGGAGATATCATCATTTATATCCAAAATCAGACATTTCTAATAGATTTATCTCGCTCTGAGTGGCACCGATTCCAGTATTAGCCCCAACCCTATCACATTATTGAGGATACCTTATACTGACTTGGTGTAGATGCAGTCCATCGACAGTGTTTGATGGATGAGGAAGCTAAGAAATATTTGAATGACTGCCACTTTGGAGCCTGTGGCATTCATATGTTAGGATATGCTACATCTCAAAAGATCCTTCACATTCGGTTATTTTCGGCCCTCTATTTTCAGAGATTGCATTCTTGTAGTCCAAAAATGTCACGCTTTCTATGTTTACAACTAGAAACAATTATCCCCATCTGCTCCTTTACACCCAATTATCACTGTTGGCCCATTTCCCAAATGGGGCATTGATTTTATGACTTGTAACCCTCACTCGGTTGGGGGGCATGGATGCATCATCGTTGTTGTTGATTATTTTACAAAATGGGTTGAAGCGATGCCTACCTACAATGTTGACAACGAAATTGTTGCTTTGTTTCTATGCAACCATGTCATAGCTTGGTTCGGTGTACCACAACCCATAGTCACTGACCATGGCTCCCATTTACAAAATCACATGATCATAAAACTCACTTCTCAGTTGGGCTTACTTCACGATAGCTCAACCCCTTACTACCCACAGGCCAATGGCCAAGTTGAAGTTGTTAACAAAGTTTTGGTCACAATGCTTCAACGAACAATTGGGATGCACAAAAGGAACTGACACCTCACACATTTTTCGAAATTATGGGCAAATCGAAATCGTTCCAAAACTGTGACTAGATTCACACCTTTTTAATTGGTTTATGGTCTGTAAGCCACCCTACCTATCGAATGGGAACTCCCATATTTAAAACTAGCTTTTGAATTACTCCCTAGTACTTCACTGAAGGAACAACGTTTACTTTATTTAGAACGTCTTGACGAGACTCATCGAATTGCCACATTAGTAACCGAGTCTAAAAAAAAACAAGTTGAAATTCAGTATGACAAAACCGTGACCCCTCGTGCATATGTAGAAGGTGACTTAGTCCTGTTATATGATCAAGCTAATGACAAACTAGGAGCTGGGAAATTCGAAACTATGTGGCATGAACCCTATATTGTTAAACATGTATTACAAAAGGGTGCATATGAGTTAGTTGAATATGATGGCAACCAGTTGTCTGAGCCCCGCAATGGGCTCTACCTCAAAAAATATTATGCCTAGATTTTGCAGAGATACCTTGTACATTAGTGTTCATTTCATTAGTGTGTAGTTTTTGGTGTGAATGCTTTCACTTTTGCAAACATGTTTTCCCTACTTATCATGTGTTTTACTTGGTTTGTAGATGTCGAAGAACCTTATTCCTCATGTTGGTTTCGCTGATGGAACTTGCTGTAGTAGAAAAAATCTCTCTTCCGTTGCATGGGCACTCTATACTCCCAATGGTGAGTTAGTGAGTTTACAAGGCATATGTCTAGGTCGTACAACTAATAATATTGTCGATTATAGTGCAGTTTTCGAACTATTTTCGGAAGTTATTTCTCTTGGTATTAGGGAGTTAGTTTCAAACTTGACTCACAAATCATTGTATTACAATTAAATGGGCATTATTCTGTTAGAAACCCTAATATTTTAAGAATGTAATTACGTGTTCGTCTCTTGGAAATAAATTTTGATAAGATTACCTATCAACATATTCTGAGACATCTAAATACATTAACGGACACATTGGCAAATAATTTATTAGATAGACATCTGCGACACATGTAAAAGAAAACCATCACATAGTAGGAACAATTAGATACAACAGGTAAGACATGTATATATATATAAAGAGTTTTGCAAAATGTCTCTTACATCAAAATATCAAAATTTGTGTTCTGAGACACATGGCTTCTCGAGCCTACATAAGTGCAGAAAATGAAAACTAGAGATATGGCTATCCATCGACATGGTGCTCATGGTAGCACGAAAAAACTCTGATAACTTAGTTCAACAACCGACGTAGTCTGGATGACATTCCTACGGTATGCCTTTGATACCGCAGTGGCACCTCATTAATAGACACACACTTTGGAATGCCTCTTGTCAAGGCTTCTAGGTTGCATTCCACCTCTACTATCGGATCAACTCCCTCCTCATAGGATGCCTTCTTGATTTGTTGAGCCACCCTCCTAGCTATTGGAGAAACTCCTAGAGGTCTCTCTAGTCCAACATCTGCAAAAATCATAAGTCTCAAATCTGAGTTCACATAAAACAAAAACATAAAAAAACTTGAAAAACCCTATAAAATAGTTTTTTAGCTATATCATTCCATTGTGCGCCAGGTGGAATTGGGAGATCTGGATCTCCCCAGAAATTTGTATTAGCATACACCCAATAATCTACCATGATGAGCTGCTATCGCATCCATCCAAAGAATGTTGGAGGAAAATACATCTGCTGACCACCTCCATGACGAGGCATCAACTCACCCCACCTTAGCAGTCATGGATCCATGGGTCCTAGAGCCTCCATATCTATCCACTGATACCTGAATAATGGCACACGTTCTTTGAAGAACACCACCAAGATCGATCCATAGTCGAATTGTTTCAATTTCCCTGTCTTGCATTTTGTGAGTTGGTCTTTCATGTTGACCAACAACCCTTCACACTAGTTAAATATTGTGGGACTAAGACAGTGTATCGAATACTGGAAGTGAGACTTAGTCACTTTGTGTAAGGCATGAGCTTCAACTATTCGAGCCATGGTATGAAGAATTGTTCTCAGTGGGAGATTTGTGATAGTTTTGATGTCTATTTTCCCACTCTTTGTTTTCAAGAGCCTAAGCAATGTATCATTATCAACATATATGTACTCTATCCCCTAGTACGAGAACTAGACAATTGAATTTGTTATCCCCTTCTGGACGAACCTGTAATTAAACAGATGTATGCAGTATCTATCTCGAGTTCTTGGTCTCCTATAATAAACAATTAGTGGTCTACATCCCACCATCCAACCAAATGTTGCAGTAACTCAATCTGGGTCCTAATCCTAGGGATACAAAAGAATTTGAATAGTCCACAATCTTGAAGAGCCCTTATGCAATTTGGATCTTGGGCTGCCTAATGATCTTCTGCTTCATGCCCTCTTTCCTTCCATTCAATCACCATTTTTCAATGAATAACCCATGGAACATCCATAAACGAAGATTTTATTAGCTTCTATGGAAGAAAATTTGAGAAACAATCATTAATATTGGAGGATTTTAAAAAAATTTCATGTCTCTTTACCAATGCAACTGTTTCCCAATATTTCTGCACTTCCAGCGCAATGGCAGGGTTGACCTCAGGGTGACCTACGCGCGTCCGATGGGTAAAACCAATGCTGATCGCCCTCGACATAATTTTTTTCCAGCCCTCCTTACCATCTACTGTATGGATTAAAACACTTGAAAACACAACCAAAATGTAGAGGAAGGACATATCCCTTACCTGCAACAAATAGATCATTGAACGATGTCCTGGATTGGTCGCACTCCTTGCCTAAATATCGGGGAAAATTGGGGTAAAAAGTGCTCTCTAAATTACCAAATGTTAAATGGTAAATGTGCTTTTACTTTTTGTGTTTTTATAAGTTTTTTGAAATATTTTTACCATTTAGGGCACATTTTTGCTTACTTTTAATATTTTTTTCTCAAAACGCATAATGTGCGTTCACTTGTGTAGCGAAAGGTCATCGATAAATGGTGACAATGAGTAATTTTGACTGAACTAACGGGTTTTATTTTATCAAATTTTCAGACTTGTCAAAAATAAGCAAAAAACGAAACCCCTGGAGTCATCTTTCAACTCTTTTCTGACTCTTGAAATATGAAAAGATTGTCGAGTACTTGTCATTTTGAACTCGTTAAAGTAAATGAAATGACGTCTAGTCAGTATAAGTTTAACCCTTTCCTAGAATGAGATAAACTATTGTACGAAAAAAGAATAACTTGGTCACATGTGGCTAAGAGGTTCTCTTGAATATTGTTTTCTACCTTTTTGGGTTCAAGAGACTATCTACGAAAAGGGACCTCTGGAGGTTCCTTTTTCCCTCTTTTTCAAACTCTCTAAACATGAAAACAATGTCGAGTTATCCCTCTATTGGACTCGTAAAACTTAAATGACGTTGGACTTGTCACCATGATGAGACCGAGTTACTCCTTCCTAGGGCTCGTTAAAACTTACTAGGATGGATTCATTCGAAGGATGAACTTGTATGACAAGCATATGCTATCCTCTTCAAGATTGTGATAAAAAATAATGAGGTACTCACTAGAAATAGCGGGGAAAAATGAAAGTGAACACATCCTTTATTTTGTATAAAGGCAACATGTCACTCTTAAACATGACACTTATCTATTGCTCGTGTCAGATTTGGGTTATCCTCACTTCCTCACTTGCCTTCCTGGGTTTTGGAAATCCATTTTCCTTTCATCTAATTATATCCCATTGTCATTATGACCTATGATGCTATTATTGAGTCAAATGCTGCCAAAATATGGAGTCATGTCGCCGATATGTTTAAGAGGAGTCCCATCTACATTTTTACCACTTATACCCTGTCTGACCTTTTTGCAACAATCCTGAATCACTCTTACCTACTCTATTCCATATTTTTTTTTGTGTTGATGATGTGGGAAACATTATGGCCCTCGTTCAATGGATCACTTTATGTCAACTTTAGCTCATTATCTAGGAAGATGATATATAAACTCCCTTTCAATACCTTGGAGCTTGCATGCCTCAATGGCAAGTTCTTCGCATTCGATGATAGGTTCACATCATTGGCCTTCGATCGGATGATTCTACGGGTGTTCGACTTGAGGTTCCTTATTCACACTCGTGGATTGTGCTGTTTTACCTTGAGAGCCATTGTCATTATTGGTGGTTTTTCTTATACCTATTAACGGTTCACATCATTGATTGGTAATTAGGTGGTTTTCTATCATGTTCGACTCTGACACATCTATTCACATGGTAGGATTCATACTTTGGTCGGATCAAGACAAAGATGAAGACCCATGGTTTTTTTTGATAAATACAGGTTGCATGGAGTTATTAGCTATTCATGATTGTACATATGATTCCTTCTATATGAATGGCTGCATCCATACCGTGGGTCCATACATATGATCCCTTTTATTCAGATGGCTATGTTCATGCCGTGGATCCATACAAATGATCCCTTCTATTCGGATGGCTGTGCCCATGCCATGGATTCATGTATTTTTAGATGCCTATTCAAAGATGTATTATTAGGCATATTTAGATTAGAGATGTTATATATATTGTATCATGCTTGATTTGCGAGTCTCCTGACGGTGTTTTTTCGGGTCCTTGCCTTGACTTGTAAAGCATTTCACCCATCACTCCCTATTCTGCTTTCATGATTTAGGGGGCATCTATTACACAATATTTTGTAACATTTCCCGTCCCATTTCCTAAAGCGTCAAAATTACGAAAGATTTCAGGGTATTCAACATGAAACACATATAAAAGAATCCCTAAAGAAGAGAAGAAAAGTTGCCCTGAGAAAGTTCTGAATAAGTTTTCCTAAAAACCTAGTTTTCAGAATCAATGCTTTTTGCACCACTATTGGCTCGTGCTGATGGCTTGTTGCAGCATACTAACCTAGCACTTCCAGTGTGAATTTTGATAGGAAAACCCGCACTAAACCTCTTCTAATAGTTTTTCATAAAGTAGAGGAGGTGCTTCTCTTACTAGAAGCCTCATGAACGACAAGCTGGATATTGTTGAATGAGGATATGGTTGAGTTATCCTATTTTGAGTCCTTGATCCTACCTTTAGGGATATTCCCGTTAAGATGTGGACCTTCTTCCCCCTTTTGTGGATCCCTAACTCCCTCTCCTTTCCTTCAATCCCCAACTGGTTGGCCATTGCTTGGTTGCATTCCTATGTTGAAACTATTCCTAAATGCTGCCCATCTTACTAAGGAGAAGGAGTGCTTGAAGGTCTTGGCTTGGTCTTGGAAATCCACCATAAAGGAGGCGTCAAAAATCAAGGTTCATATGGTTGTATGCTTCCCTCATTTTATAGTAATAAATACATCAGGGGTTTACTTTCCATAAGTGTATAAATCATTATTCATTTAGTATGATATTCCTTGATCTATCATATAGTTTATTTTAGAATGAATTATGCTATGTATGCTTTTGCCTCTTTTGTTTGATCTTCCTTGCAGGTTCTCATCCACAACAGTGTAAAGAGGATTGAACTGGGAAGCGAGAAGATTAAGGATGATATCAAAAAGCGCTTAGCATTAGAGTGAGGTATGTCATCTGTCTTACTTTGTATTTTCCGAGCATTAGAGTGAGGTAGGTCATCTGTCTTACTTTGTATTTTTCGACATGAACTAGGAAAGTCTGCACATGTTTGTCTAGTTTGTTGCTAGATCCTCTTAATGCTCTTACTTTTTATATATAAGGAAGTTGTTTCCTCTTCATTTTGGTATCATTTAATCATCAAAAATCCGTTTGTATTGAGCTCTAAGTCAAGCTCTATTGGTATGAATTTTTTTTCTGGAACAATAAAGAAGTATTTTTGGGTTATTCATGGTGGTGTTCCTCTTCAGCTTCTTGTGGTAATATTTTTATGAATCTTGCTTTTAATGATCTATTGAAGTAAATTTTATGAATTATTATTTCAATAGCCAATTGTTGGATTAAGTATTTTCATAGGTATCTTGGATTATTTATTCAGTTTTAGAGAAGCATTCTAACTTGATTGATCTAGCAGGTATCTATAGATTTTGGGAGTTATTATGTTATCTAACCTCTAGTGGTCAAATAATTTGATCTTAAGTATGTAGAGAACTTTATGGTATTCAGATCTTAGGTGTGAGGAGAAGTCTCCAGTTGGGCCAACCAATTCCCAAGACAAGAAAGCTTAAGAGCCCACTTTATTAAGCTTCAAGACTTATCTAACAATTTGTTTTGCAGATGTCTTGGCTATTACTCCTATATTTATATTATCTCTCTCATCTAATTCTATTTCTTGTGCATTAATTGAATAGATCTTCTTATAATATCCATAATCACTGTAAATTTTGTAAATTATTTTTTGTAAATAATTTCCTCTAACCCTTGTAGATATTTCTCTATTTTTTGTATATAGCCATTATGGTTTAGCTTGATTTTCATGTAGATTTGAATAAGACGTCTAGGTTTTCTCCTTTTGTTTGGTTTGCAGGTGGATATATCTCAATATTAAGGAAGAGATCGACCTTGGAGGACTCTATCTTTGGTGTTTGGTAACATGCCTAGCTGTAGGGATTTTAAGGTATGCTCCTAGCTCATTTATTTTAAAGACTATCTCTTTTGATTGCATGGGTTTCATTGATCTTGTGGCTAGGGAATTTCCCTTTGAGGTTTCATCTTGATATACAAGTTTTTGAAGGGAAGCCACAGGCCTAGGAGGCCTTTTCCTCCTAGCCATGAGCCTCATAAGGAGGTCAGATACCTCTATTTTGAATCATATTATGTTGGAAGGTTTTCACATTGATTTTGAAGAGGCTAAGGGGTCGATTTTGTTTTTTTAATTAATCACATAAAATTTACACAAATTTTCTAGCCTTTCTCTTATGCAACTATGGGCTTTAAGGTCTGATCCATCAAGGCCATGGGATTTTCTTGAGGTATGGTGAAAATAGTTAATCTATGAAGTATATTGTCTATTGTCTTGTTCCTTTATCTTTGGTGTTTGGTAACTTGAGGGGTGATTTTTGTTGTAAAGTGCTATTATCTTTGTGATCTTGTCAAGGTATTGGAAGGGCCTTTTTCTCTTGTCTCAAAGAGATCCTTATTCATTGTAATATTGATAATAAAAGTGATCATCTTGCTTGAAGAGAGCTTGGAATTCAATCCAACGGTATCCCCCTCCTTATATAAAAGGGAAGAGCCTCTATCTTCTTATTTAATTTCTTTCAATCTACTTTTAGATTTAGATACTAACCCTCTTCTCTTTCTCTCATTGATTAGATAGGCTTCCATTGATATCATATGTTAGATCTAATATTTGAATTGCATCTTCTTTTCATTTTAAGTCTAGCAATCTCAACTATCATTGGTTAATTGCACTTTCATCATTTTAATTATCACTTGTTTCTAATTGTCATATCATTTAAGTGAAGAACATCCTACTAAGCACTATAACTAAGGCATTTGATATTGTTTTCATTATTTCATTGAGTAATCATAAAGTGCTTCATTGGTTCACTATTAAAATCCTATAACCTTTTTTTTAAAGTAATATCTAAATAAACTTGGTTAGAAGTGAATTAATATCTCTTACATTGAACCATTTTTCCATAATTGTATCTCATTGAAGCAATCTTATCACATTGTCACATTGTCACTTGCACTACCATTTTAGATGTAGTATTGCATTCCTAAAATTTACCTCCAATCATAAGCTTGGTTGATAGAGAGTTTGTACCACCTTATTCATATCCAGTTTGAGAAGCTTGACCCTTTCTTAATGGTTAAAATAAATGACCTTGTAGTTCTCATGTGGGAAATCCCTTGTAGGAATGGAGGCACTTCGGTCGTTAGAACTCCTGGGTAGGTATCATTAATGAGGCCTTAGCCTATTTCCCCATGACTTCTTTCGATAACCTTGTTCAAGACTTGCTTCGATAATTGAGGAGAAGGCCTTCATATTTAATATAGGCATTCAATTAAAATCAACCAAGATCTTGCATCTCACATTAGGTAGAACTTGCACCATCCATCATTTGGTCATTTGTAATTGGAATTGTGAGACTAATCTATAATTGCAAGTTTTACATCATTGCACTTCTCATTTTCCTTGCAATTAATTGTACTTCTCGTTTTCCTTGCAATTAATTGCCTTTTTCTTATATATCTGATTACATTGATCTATTGATTTCTCATACTAACATTTTATTCTTCTTGCAACATGGCTTATCTTGTAGATTGAGATATCATATATCATTGTGCAAGTTATTTAAATTTATTTGAGCATTGTTATAAAGGCACTGATCTCACACTGTTTCATCTTACGTGTCATATTGATCTAATTAAATATATCCTCCTCACATTACTCAATTTAATAATATAACTTTCCATCTAATCTTAATTCAAGCTACTAAGAGAAGTGATTGCCTTTCCTCCAAATATCCTAAACATGTTGCTTCAACAATTTTTTCCTTAGATTTTCCATCTTTAGGGACTAGCCCCCTTATCTTGCCCAGGAGAGAGCTTAAACGAAGTGAGTAGGGAATAGGTGACAACCACTACTCTGAGCGTTGCGCCAAAAAATCTATACCTTGTGGGGTTAGAAATTTTTCCCACGTTTAGGTGTACATATTAGGTGTCAACAAGACTCATTTTCAAGGTATTTCACACCTTATTGTTGCAATCGACACTTTTGTCAAAAAGTATATCTTACGTGTCGCACTTGGAGGTAAGTGTTGTTTTTCTGTCATTTCAATGGATGTATGCTAATTTTGGGTAATGAGGGTTTCATTTTCATGTGGTTGGTCACTTATGAGTGTGTGATCATGTTCAAGTCTTGTTACATGTGTTGGTCTCATCTTTCTGCCTTATTGATCCCACACTTAGTCAATTTTGAAGTTTTTTTAGCTCGCATTATGCCCAACCAAACACCCATCCTCCCGCCTTCTTGAATTATGCACTATGCAGTCACAAGCCCCCGTCATCCATCCTCTACCTTCTAGAACTACATACTGCACATTCACAAAGATCAACCTCCCAGAACTACACATTGCGTAATCTCAGTGCCTAGTCCTTTCCTCTTACATTTTCCCACTGCACAATCCTTGCTTAGTCAGACTTCTATTGCAAGATGCACATTCTTAGCTAGTAGTCAGGCCTTGTTTCAGTCTCTAACTTGCTCAATTCCACAATGAAGCGACCATCTTCTTCCAGAAATACACATTGCACAATCAAAGTGAGCAATCCTGCCTTCCCTACCTCTTTGACTCCTTCAATTGCATAGTCAAGCATCCCTATCCGTCAACTACTACGCACTAAACAATCATAGAGCCTAAACCCTCATCCATGCCTCCTCCTCCTACGCACTGTGCAATCCTTAGGCCTCCTTCTCAAACCTGCACATTGTCCCAACTTAGACAATATGTTGCATGGGAAACATAATGGACTAGGATATTTTGGGATTGAAGTTGTCTTGTCATGCGTGAATTCCATTTGCAGGTGCTACTATCTTGACATGGGAAGATGATCCTCAAGTAGGATGCCAAGGAGGTGATGCAAGAACAAACTTGTGAAACTGAAAACACAAAGAGATCATTAAACAAAGAGATGAAGGGACACTAGATTGTGACAGAAGAATGAAGATGAAGATCACACATAAGACTTTGTATCTTCCCCGTGTCTTGGAGGATAAATATGAAATACATGCAAGATTGTTGAAAATCACAAGACACAAACCTACTCTACTAGTCTATGAATCTTAATTCACAATTTAGAACAAAAAGATCATACATGCAAGAAGAAATACCAAATAAGTATTTTATCTTGAGAAAGAAATCTGCTAAAACCCCAATGCCTGCTTGCATTAATCAAATGACTAGATATGTATTACAATTGCTTTGATCAATTGAGCACACCCTCCAAGTGCATAACTTATCTCTCTACTCACTAAAGGCCTTTGACCTAGAATTAGTCAAATTTTGCCTCGTCTTGAGATCTTATTTCCTTGCACTGTTCCTTGATGAATTAGATCCTATTATTTAGAAAATTCCTCTAATTGAATTGCCTAATTCCTTAGGCTAATCATCTAAATGGATGCAACACCTGTACACTCAAGACTAGTCTACAACCGATGTTACACTACCTTGGAATCTCCACCTCAACTGGGTAACTCAAATTCTCTGCATGCACTAGCTATTTTGGGTTGATTGATTAGTTAACTGGATGATCATTGAGTTTGAATGAAGTCCCAATGCTTAACTTAACTTCACTAGTTCCTCCAAAAGTTGGAACTAGTTTAACTGAAATCAACCTGAGATAACTGACCTTGATTGCTACAAATTAGAAATCACACATGCAGAACTAAACTCTAACTCCTAAAAGTTTAATTTATTGAGTAAACTAGGTGACATAAGCCATGTCACACAAGTTAACATCAACCAAGTTGTCTGCTGATGTGGAAATTCGATTTTTCTCAATTGAATGAAGGCAAAATCAAATTGATAATTTCTTGCTGCATTTTTCAACACTCCCTCTCAGCAAGAAAGGGATTATCAACCACCTCTATCTTGCACCTGTGGAACTCAAAATTCCCTCTTGATAAGGCCTTTGTCAAAATGTCTACATCTTTTCCCTCTATCAGAATGTATTACAACAACATTATTTGCCTCTGCACACAGTCCCGTAAGTGGCGATATTATATATCTATATGCTTGGATCGATCATGAAAAACAAGTGGAACTCTGATTATTAGAGTAGATCATAGTTGGATCCATAATCTAACCAAACAATCCAACAATTATCTTTCTCATCCAGATCGCCTTACATGATGCTTGAGTGAAAACCATGTCTTATGCTTTTGCCGAGCTCAGTGCCACATATCTTTGCGTCCTGCGATACCAAGAAATCATTGTGGACCCAACATTGAAAATTCCACCTGATGTACTCTTTCAGTCTTATGGAATCCCCACCCAATTGGCATCTATGAAGCCACATAGCTGCACTCCCTTTGTCTGTCTGTATCATTGTCGAAACTAGGTAGTGCCTCTGAGGTAACGTAGAACATGCTTAGTTTCCCTCCAAAATAATTTAGTTGGCATAACCATATCTTGGCTTAGCTAGTTGAATTCATAGCACATATATGGTCGTTTGTTCACAAGATACATTAGTGAACCCACCAATTGTCAATAAACAATAGCATCCACTTCCTCACCTAAAGTGGCATCAACTTTCCTCTCACTCGTCACTAGAGGTGTCTCCATGGGTTTGCAAATGTCCATGTGGAACCTATGAATTATCTTTTTGGAATCCTTGCCCTGAGAGACAAACAATTCCCCATCACCTTGCCATACTTCCAATCCAAGGAAGTAGTGAATGAGACCAATTTCCTTCATTTCAAACTCTCTTGCAAGGTCCTCCTTGCAAGATCCGATCAACTGCTCATCAACAATTAAAATAAAATCATCAAAATATAAGACAACAATCAACAATTTACCTTCTACCAAAATATGATAGAAGTTTGCGTTTGCTTTGTTGTCCTTTGAGATAACCTAAGGTCAATTGGCTATGCCAAAGCATCTAAAATGTTTGTTGATTTTAATGGTTTGGAGGACTAGTGAACTATTTAAAAACATGTGCTTTAAACTTTGAAAGATCCTTAATAAAACAAAAGGTTGTTCTTTAAATACATATGGTTATTTTGATTTAAATGAGATGGATAAGTATAATATAGAGAAGTATAAGTGATTAAATATTCAGATTGAGTATTTAACCATACATAAGAAGGAATAAAGAAAACAATGTTTCCTAGATCATCAGAATATAATAAAACTATTACAAAAATCTAGTGCAATTTAAGTTCAAATAGGAATTTACAATAACAGATAGTCTTGCAAATTAATCTCTTATTTAAATGCAACTTCACATCGGATTCAAAATGAAACTAAGATTCAATTAAATTTTCAATTAGATGACTGTAAAAGGATTGAATTATATGAAGAATACATAATGAAAAACATGGTGAAGACAACTCACTGAGAGACAAGCCATATGAAGTAAAACGAGAATCTTTTATTTAATAAAAAATGCTCCAGCTTAGTATAAATCTGTATGATAACTGGTTCAAGGGTGCAACCCTCAATACTTCGACAGGCTGAAGTATTCAAACAAAATTACAAAATATTACAATAAATTCCTGAGTGACACGGCATTCTATTATTACTTAAAACTAATGGAAATAGAAGTAATTCAATAAAAAAGAATGAAACTAAACATCTGGCCCTGTTTTGAAGGAAAGTTGTTGCTGAGTGGCCACTATTTGGGTGCTACCTGGTGACGCTGATCTGTCCTCTAAACCTGAAATTCACACAACTTTTCCCACCGTTCTTCATCTGGGATTGCTATCTTGGTTACCTTACGATAGATTTCATCTACCTCAGTATACCGAGAAAAAGTGGGTTTTACAGTGAAAATATGTTTTATCTCATGTTGAATAAAACATATGTTGTTGATGGCTTTACAAAACACCCTGCATGCTATGGAACCTTTGATGTTGGAGAAATTAGCTGTGTCCTTGGCAATGTCCTGAAGCTTCTTGAAGTAGTCCTCCTTGGTCATTAATTTATCGTTGATCACAAACAATGAAGACAAACCCTTGCTGTTCAATGCATCAATTCTTGTGAAAAATCTGTTGACTGCAACTTCAAGAGTGTGATACTTCTTTATCAACTACACTACTAAGTTCTTTTTGGTCGGAACATTCTTCACCTCCATAATAGTTTCAATCCTGTCGTCCACTCCTAGATCATCCAGTTCATACTTCTTTTTAGAATTAAGAAACTTTATAATGTTGTTCGCTGTACCAGGCATCTCTCCCAGTTGAGCATTTATATTGGCAATTGTATGATTTGCATTTTCCATCAACTCCTTCTAAAAAATAATCTGGATACATGGCCAAATTTCATCCATCTCCTCAATGATGTTGTTCCATATAATATTCTTGACATTACCCAGAGTGTGAACAATAGAAGATTCAACTGCTGACTTCTTCCACACTTCTATTTGATTTTGAGCTCTCTGAAGCTCTGCTGCATGAAAAATCTTAGATTTCCTTTGATGATCCTCCAAAAGTTTCACTTGATCATGCAATTTCTTGATTTCCTTAGTATGAAGAGACATATTTTTGATTGCATTGGCCAACTAGTCTGCAGAATCTCTTATACTTGTTGTAGCTGGTATGGCTGTAGGAATAACTGTGATAGGGAGTTCCTCCAAGGGGGTAGTCTTCTTAGCATATTTTTCCTTTTCCTTAATTAGCTTCTCCATCTCTATCTCCATTTGCTTAAGTTGTGTAGTCTGCTACATGATGAGCTTCATCATATCTGCTTTTTGAGTTTCTGTTTCTGTAATGTCCTTAGCTAGAGGATCTTCAGTAGCTAGCAGTTTTAACTACTTTCTCAATGTTGCTATATCCAAATTCTTCTTTTTGACCATCTCCTCTACAAAATTGATGTTTTTAGGATCATACCCTAGTTTGAATACCAAATCCTCCAAGGTTTTAATCCTAGTGTCTTTGGTAAGAGCATAAACTTTCTCCATCTTTAGCTATGACTGGACATTTGCTAGTGAAACATATAATTTGGACAAAGTCATGGTTGTGTTAGTGACAATAGAGAAAATCATTTCCCAATCTACTTATGCATCTCCATTTGGTCAATGGGATGTATATCCTTGACATCAAACTCAAAATATGTCTTTTTGTAGTCTGATGCTCCCTTGGGCTGAGGAACTTGTGCTTGAAGGAATGTCATCTGCATTTTCCCCTTCTCTGAGTCAAAGGCTGACAACAACCTACTTTGGGCACCAAAAGTCTACTTCCAAAACTAGTTATAAGTGTTAATCTTCAAGGATTCATTTCTGACTTTTATTTCCTTGAAGATATCCATTATGCTCTTCTCTACCTCGCTTGAAGTAGATGTACCTGTCTACATTATTTGCTGCTGCTCTTGTGAATTTGAAGAGGTAGTACGAGATTGTGTAGACTGATCACCCACTAATGAAGAAAGAAGTGGCTCATTAGTGGTGATAATGGTCTGTTGCTTTGAATATTTGGTAAGGCTTAGTCTGGAACTAATCTTAGCCTTCTTTCTGTACATAATTTTAAACCCCTCACTGAAAATATCAGTCCCTAATGGGGACTCTTCCTCTCTACTCCTCTTGGCTATCTTCTCCTGCATGGTAGGAGTCTTCACTGTTGATGATGAAACCTGCTGTTCTTCTGCCTCTTGTAAAGTGTTCTCAACCCATTCTAGCTAATTTTTGTATTTTTTTTATTTCTGTCCTGGGTGTGTGAAAGTAAGGAGTAGACTTGGTTTCTATCCTTAGTTTAGTAATGATACCTAATGGATCATAAGACCAGGTAAAACTGAGATTGAACTACATTTCCTTCAAAAGCTTATCTGCCTCCTCCCCTGCTGCCCTGTTGTTGCAAATAAAAGGGCCAACCTGTGTTATTATCTTAAACTGGTACTTTTTATTGGCAGTAACGAAGTGGATTTCATCCATGTTGATCATCTGCCTTATGTACTCCAAGGTAGAAATCCTCATTGGGAGGAATTTTGGAAGCTTGTAAGGTGGAAGCTCACATCCAAATATCCTTATTTCTGAATAATTTTCATACAGGTACGAGTCTCCTGTTTGCACTTGATCTGACAACTGCAACACCCTTCTGATCTCTTCACTAATTCTTGGTTCAATTTTGCTGTTCATGAGACCTATGGTTGGTTGAACAAACATCTCTGTAAACTGTTTGTAAGTGTACTCTTTCTGCTCCTTCATGACCAGAGTAGTCTAGAAAATGACTGACTGTTGGTTTCCCTTGTCATCCATATTTTGCAAAGGCAGGTTAATATTGTCCCCCTGAAAGTATAGGAACATGTAGACTAAGACAAAGGAATATTTGAATACCTCCTCTATGGGAAACTTAACCAATTGCTGATGAATGGACTCTACAAGAAAATGGCTGAAATTAAACACAATTGAGGGCTTAACATCAACAGAGAAGATGGATAGAAATCCTATAATGGCCTCATCTACCCATTGGTCAGAGTAATAGACAAAAAGGTAGGAAACAACAATGATAATTTTCTTGGCTCTCTTAGGGAATGTGGAGGAGGGATAAGGAGGATTTTTCTTTGGTAAAGGAGCATCTTGTGTCAAAAATAGTTCAAGAGTTTGGGCTCTTTTGGAAAAGTCTAGTTTCTAGTATATTTCAACCAGTGGCTCATAAGAAAATGGGGTAGCATGGTCTAATGCGGGGGCTTGCATCATATGACAAATGGCCTGAGGGGTTATGGTAAACAGAATTTGTCTAGTGGGAGTGACTATGGCCCTTTGGCTTGGCAAATAGGATGCATGACAATTTCTAATAAAATCAGGGGTGTTGTGGGTACGAGAAAAGATGTAGTGAGGTAGGTTTGATTCTCACAACTGGATATCATTTGATTTATCAATATATTTATCCTCGAGCCAATAATACATCTCGAAGAGGTCAAGTTCATAGAGTGTCTCATGATTTTTGTAATCTCGGTCAACCACATGAATGTGATGAAGGTCTATAGGAGGATGGATCATAGGATTGACAATTTCCTCTGGTCCTTTGTCCTTTGGAGGCATTTTGGCTATGGCTAAGAGCAGGAGTGAAAAATGGACGGGAAGAGACAATTCACAGATAGAAGTTAGGTTTTGGAGATAAGAACATAAGGAATAATCCAGAATTTATTGGATGTGTAGTGTCGCTAGTGATTGACAATGGTGAGATTGAATCCAAAAACCTGTAATAAAATCAAATGATAGTGATAAAATATGATTTCAATAACCTGTTTACAGATGGGAAGGAGGTTTATATAGCAATTTAGTTTTTCGTTGATGGCACAGGTCCGTTGAATTAACATTTAAGCCAATTGAATGCTTAATGGGTTAGTTATGGAGGGAATGAATGTGATTTGATGGAGTTTAATGGACGGATGAGGTGGCAGAAGGCGAATGGTGGGAGCGCAACGGTCAGGTAAGTAGTATCAGGAGCAATGAAATCAACTTTTTAGGGGGGGTTGAGTGGTTTGTGGTTTCACTCATGGGGGGTCCAAAACGCCGAGGAGCTAACACGTAGGGGAGGGCGCAGTTTGGTATACCACCCATTTCAGACCGCCTCCCCCTCCGATGGTAAAGCTCGGATGGTGAGGGGGGGATGAAATCGCATGCGAGCCATCGGATGTGGGAAGATGGGCAGAGATGCATTGTGACATGGAGGGGAATTAACCGTGATGTGACAAGATTACTCTGTGGGGTCGGGAATTGATTTAATGTAATGTTCGGGAATATGCGATATAATAGGGGTATTAAACTTAGGGAAATGAAAATGAAGGGACAAATGAGTGGAGGGGTAATATGATAGGGGAATTTAAAACTTAAGGATATGATTAATACCCAAAATTAATATATAAACCTTTAGAGTAAACCTTTACTATTCTGTATTTTTCTTCTGCACATGAAAATACATCTGATGTTTGATTGTGGTGCATTTAGACTAGCACCCTGTGCATTTGTGAAAACATAAAATGAAGCCTTTCTTTTCTTTTGCTTCCCTAGCATTTGATTTTCCTTTTGCTTTCTTTATTTAGGGAAGCTAACACCTAACATTTTATTGATATGGATGCCTATAAACATCAATTTTTTCCTAACATTTTAACTTTTCTTTCTTTTTGCATCCACAACCTAACTTAACATTTTAAAATTTATTTTGACTAATATGCTAACTTAGAAAAAATAAATAATGTTGGAATATCGGCTCCAGCTGGGGATTGCTTCCTCCTGTGGGATGCAGAGAACAAGCAGATCCAAGTGCCTTCTCCTCGGGCTATGGAGTCTTTGTTGAAATAGATACTCACTTGCAATTTTCAAAAATAAAGTAAACTCTCCGAATATTTACATATGACGGATGAATGAAAAATCAATATTGGATGTAATGTTTTAAGTATCTCCCATTGACTGGAAATGAGGAATACTCTCCTTCCAGATTTTGCAGGATGAATGTATTGTTCCCTTTGACTTCTGCAATGTTGAATGGACCAAACCAAAGGTTGTCAAATTTTGCATGCTTGCCTTTATCTTATCTCCTTGTATCCCATCTGAGCACTAGGTCAACCTTCTTGATTTTTTTTTTCTAGCTTTTCTGTCAAATAGTTCTTTCACCTTATTCTGGTATTTCCTTAGCTTGTACTGAATTTCATCCTTGCCTTCATTCAACTGAATAATTTGATTAATCCTTCTTGAGAAATCATCTTTTTCTTCATAGGATTCCTAGAGGAATCTCATAAAAGGTAAAGCTAAATGAGTAGGAAAAAATGCTTCCTTGCCATAAACTAATTGAAAAGGAGACTTGCGTGTTGATCTCTTAGGAGAAACTTTGTTTGCCCAAATGGCATGAATAAAATGGTTGTCCCAACTCTTTTTATGGTCTTCAAGAGTCTTCTTTATGACCATAACTAAGCTCTTGTTGGAAGATTATGCTAGTCCATTACCCTATGGATAGTATGGTGTAGAATGTTGTAGAAGGATTGAATACTTCTGATATAATTCAATCATTTTAACACTGCTAAAAACAACTGCATTATCTGTAACAATCTATTGAGGACATCCAAATCTTGATAGGATGTTTTCTTCAAGAAATTTAATTACAACAGTATTAGTTGCATTTTTAACCGGAATGACTTCTACCCACTTGGTGAAATAGTTTGTAGCAGTTAAAATCCAACTTTGTTGATTACTGGAATGTGGATTAATTTCCCCTATAAAGTCCAACCCCCATTGTAGAAAAGGAGAATGGATAGATACTTGGACCAAAGGAAGTGCTGACAGTTTCTGTTTGTCTACAAATAATTGGCATGGTTTGCAACTTCTTACTCTTGCTCCAATTTTTTTAAAAAGTGTGGGCCAATAGAAACCTGCTTTTAAAATTTTGTCGGCTGTTGCATGGAACTGATCTATAATTCCTTCTGTTCCATTTTCAGTTAAGCACATAAGAAGTATATTAAGAGAGTCTTTCCAGTATAGATTAGAATTGATAATGCAATATTTCACCGCTTTAAGCTTTAGAGCTTTGCATTGTTTCAAATTAAGATCAACCGGACATTGAAAATCTCTAAGAAACTGCACAATATCATAATACCAGTCAGAAAGTAGATATTTATGATCTATGTGAACAAGAATGGCTTGATTTGAAGAAATAGGTTCTTGTGGATTCTCCCCTTCTCTAAGAGGAGGAGGTTCTTGTGGATTCGCCTCTAATATCAAGGAAGGTTTCTGTGGATTCTCCCCTGATATTAACGAAGGTTCTTGTGGATTCTCCCCTTGATGACATTACAGAAACTAGATTAATCCCCAATACTTTGTAGTTAGATTTAGCTAACAATTTGGCCAGGCCTTGGCCTTTTACTAACTTTGTGGTTTTAATTTCAAGGTCAAATTCAAGGATTTTAGCAATCCATCTCCCTCTTCTTCCATCAGTATCAGGCTAAGTCAAAACAATTTTGACAACATGCTTAGGGACATAAGATGTAATGTGTGAATGTAGAATATAGGTTCTAAAGGCTTTGAGGGCTTGAATTAAGGCATAAGCTTGTTTTTCAATAATATCATACCTAATTTCAACATCCCTCATAACTTTGGAAAAGAAGGCTATAAGTTGGTCATCACCGTTTGTATTTTTCTGTAAAAGTACAACAGCTAAGGTTTTCTCGGATGCAAAAGAAAATATGCTAAAAGGAGAAGAATAATCAAAGCTAGCTAATGCAGGGGCCTCATATATGGCCTTTTCGATCCGATCAAAAGCATATCTAGCACGAACTGTCCATTTGACTTCATTGTTTTTCTTAAGCATATCTGTTATATCGTTAACTATCTCAGCATAATTTGGGATGAACCTTCTGAGGAAATTAATCTTTCCAAGGAAGGTTTATATCTCTTTCTTATTCCTTGGTAGAGACAGGGTTTGAATAACCAAAACTCTTTTTGGATCATTTACAACTCCCTCCTTTGAGATTATATGCCCTAGTAATTTCCCTTCCTTCACAACAAACAAATATTTCTCCAGATTGATGGATATGCCAAATTTCCTGCACCTGTCAAAAACCTTGCTCAAGTGTTTTAAATGACTTTCATCAGAATCAGAGAAAACAATTAAATCATCTAAATAAATGACAGTAAATTTAGATGTTTTACCTACAAATGCGAGGTCCATGGCTCTCTAGAAAGTGGCTCCAACATTGGTTAACCCGAATGGCATTCTGGCATACATGAATGTACCCCAAGGAGTGGTGAAGGCAGTTTTATCTTGGTCAACTTCACTTACCATGATTTGGTTATAACCAGAAAATCCATCTAGCATAGAAATCCTATTAGCCCCTGAAAATTTTTGGAGTATATGGTCCATTTTAGGCAATGGATAGTTATCCTTTAAACATGATTTGTTCAGATTTCGGAAATCTACACATAGCCTAATCTCACCATTTTTCTTTCTGACAAGAACTAGGTTGGCTACCCAATTAGAATACCTTAAGGGCACAATGATATGAGCATCAAGCAACTTTTTAAGTTCTTTCTCAATGGTTGGCAGTAGTATGGGATTGATTCTTCTTAGATTTTGATGAAAGAGTTTTGCTTCTGGTTTCAAAGGAATCTTATGCTCAATCAAAGATGTGTCATAAGTTTCTAACTCATTATAAGACCAGGCAATATGTTATGAAACCAACTCACAAAAAGATAGATAAGATAGATGAACGCCTTAGAAATAAGCCTCTTCGAGGGGGAAACCTCCTTTACATTACACAAATGAACAATTCTTGGATGATACAAATGAAAATACCTCCTTTCTATATATAGGAGT
>APFE031470492.1:158932-170340 GCA_000404065.3 Pinus taeda | reverse complement strand
TGAATCAACTGTTGTTGTTATTGGTATAATTGTTGTTGATTTAATGGTTGTTGTTGCCCAACAATGAAAGATTACCCAGGTTGTGAATAAACTATACCAGTGTAAGCTTGGGCCAGTCCCGATAAGGGTATACTAACCTGAGGTTGTTGTTGAACCTTGGAAACAAGTGGTTGTTGTAAAACAACCTGAGAAACTTGAACTTCTTGACCTAAAACTTGTGGTTGCGAGGTAGAAGGACTAGCTAGTACCGATTGAGATACAACAATTTGAATTTGTGACTGTGGTACAGTAGTAACAACAGGTGTAGTAGGAATAGCTGACACAGTTTGCATTGGTTGTGTTGAATACACAAGCCTTGGTTGAACTGTTATTGTTGGTTGCCATTGACAAACTCTAATTCCAAGTTGACCTATATATTGCGGGATATTACCATATGACGGTCCTCCAGAATAAGGAGGATACAATGAATACGCATATTGCTCTTCATATGGTGGCAATCTAGTATTTAATGGATACATAGGTCTTTGTTGACCAAATTTCCCAACTTGATATTGATATGCAGGATCAGACTGTTGAGTTCCCATTAGAGAAGAACCAGGTAGAATTCCGGTTGAGGACATGGGCGATGACCATGGTGTAGAAGAAACCCTTGAGTGGGTTCCAGGTAAAGATTGGTAACCAACCGGGATGGATGATTCACCATATAGGTGCGACTTAGGTGTAGTAGAAAACATCGAAGAGATTGTAACAGAAAATTCTGCCACAGCTACATCAGATGATAGAGTCTGGGACATTGACGGTTGTTCAACCATAGTTAACTTACCCAAAAGTTGTCCTAAAGAATGGACGAGTACTTGAAACTAAGTAGGATCAAACAGAGCGGTAAAATGAGGAGTATGAGGGTAAAGATAAAGCCTAGCTCCAAAGTGGAATGGGGTTTCAGGTGTAGAATCTTCTTCCAATTCTTCCTCTATAGCAATTAAACTTGGTGGAAGAACTTCACCGTCTGGTCCATAAAATATTTCTAGTGTGGATAAAGTTGAAGTTTTAGTAGTTACTAATGTCCAAGGGGTAACTGGTTGATTTCCTTCTGGTAAATTAACAACTTCTGAATGTTCAAGTTCGAAGTCCAGATGTTCGGGTAAATGAACAACAGTTTCAGAAAGAGGTTCCTGAACAACTTCAGGTTCAGATGTAACTTTTGTTTGAACTGGGATAGGTTCTAGATTAACTTTTGGTTGAACTGATTCAGGTTCAGAGGTAATTTCTCGTTGAGAAACTTCAAGTTGAGGATCAACTTGTTGTTGAACAACCTTGGTTACTATTTCACTAGGATCAGTGCTAATGTCCTCAGGTAATTGTGAAACTTCTCCTTCAGAAACAGATGTAACAAAAATGGTTGGATTAACTGGAGTCTCAGTACTTACCGAAATAGATGATTAAGGTAATTCAGATGAAGAACTAGGAGTTCTTGATGTACTAGATTCAGTTAAGCGAGACCGCTTTAACTGAATAGGTGTAGCTTCGGGCAGCAAAGGCGGTTTTCTCGCTGTTCTCCGTGAATGTCAGGGTAAGGGTTGATATTCCTCCATGATTGCTAATTAATTTTATTATCAAAAAAGAAATAAACAAAAAGGGGTATACTAGGCAAAAGGTTTACCAAGCAACTGTGAACTGTAGAATACGTCTTGGCAAACCAAGAAGTACGGGGAGACAATCTCCCCGAATGTTGTGTTCAGTGTATCACAATGTACAAGGCGGTTGACTTGGTTAATTAAGGATGGATAGCAACCTAGAGTTGTCCTCCCATATATACCCGAAGGTACGTGGAGGCCCAGTTCATATAAGCGCTATCTAATGCAAAACCGCACAATGAGATCATTGCCATATACTTTACGTACTGTAGCACCGCCCTATATACCTTAAGTTATGTGGACGAGCTACGATATGCTCACGTACGTGGAATAAGCTATCACACTTAAGATGTATTGCAGACAAGTTAGTGACAACTGCTTTATTTTACGACACCGAAACACGTCTCTAGCATAGAACCACTAAATGTTCTCATTAATGACAATGATCCATTAGATAAATTGATGTTAATTTTAAGTTGATCTTTCTTAGGAATTTTCCTTTTAATTTCACCACGTGATGTATTCTGAAATTCCCAGGAATGCAACTATCATGATAAGCATTCTTTCCATTCAATTTAATAATGAAAACCCTAGCTACTTAAGGATAGAGCAATCAGATTTCTTTTGATCAAAGAGCAAAGAGCACAATCTAAATGGAATTTCCCTACACTATTCCTATGAACACACACAAACTTTTTCAATGAAACATGCATGTATTTCTTTTCAATTTCCTTAATGTGAATATGAACAAAAGGAAATATGCACATACATTTAATCAATCTTTCATAAGAACGAAGGATTTTACGACAGTTCTAATTCGAAGGAAGAGAAGACTTTACACACTTTCTTTCGAATGAAGATTAATCAACTATATTCTAACTTTGACTATTTGATCGATAATGACAAAGAAAACATTAAGAAACATTAATCAACCAAATCAAATTTGGGAAAGACCAGGAGATAGAAACTTATTTTTTGAGACATAACATTCATTGATCAATCAACAAACAAACAAACAAAGAAAAGTTGGCAAAACACATTCCAAAGGTGGGAAACTCATCCTAGGAGGATTAGCGCAACCCAAAGTGGGAGATAGTGCACTACAGAGCACTGTCCCTAAGCTAGGGGTGCTTTGCAGCGCACTGTGTCCCTCACAAGCCTGCACTGGTGACAATAACCCATTTCAAGAGGCAATTTGACACAATTTTGACCAATTTTTCAATGTAAAGAGCTGAATTACAATTTATGAACACAAATACGGTCTACAAGGATGTCTTAGGAGGTGGATAAGCTACTAGGAAAGAGGATCTTCCCCAATGGAGTCACCAATTTGTTTTGGAGAATTTGGAATCTATGGATAAATACTAATTCCATAGATAAGCTATATCTAGAACAACAGTTTAAAGTGTTTTAGACTTTTCCTGTAAGTAATAGATAAGATGAGAATATAAGAAGACCTACTTGTAGTTTTTCTTTCCTCTCGTCTCCCTTGTATCGATCTTGTTGCTCCTTCTCGTACTTAATACGCTTGAGAAGTACCCTGTAAACAGAATATAAAACAAAGAACCGATCAAAGCACACGATCTATTGAACATAAGTGAAAGGAATCAGATACAATTCACACATATAAGCATTATGAAACAATACAAACATATGGGAAAAAGTTTCAAACACTTTATTAGATAGAAGAAGGAATTACAACCATTGTTTTCTAATTCAAAGCCATTCCTCCAACTTGGATCCCATCCACATCACATCAAAAGCATGACAAACTTGTAGCATTACAATACTTGATTCAAAGCCAAATCTCATAGCAGCATTATCTCCTTACAATTCAAAATAATCCAGCCCCTGATCACTTAGATGAGTGGTCAATTTATAGGAAGATGAAGGAGGTTTTGTCATAAATGGCGGCATTGAATGGCCTTCCATACTTAGAATTAGTTCCATGGAGGAAGGGATGAGAGGATAGGATGTACCTTAACTCATTCCTCATCCATTTTTGAGCTCATAGGAGTTGATAAGTGAGGGAAACTTCTAGATGACTCCAAAAGATAAGAATATTCCCCAACCCTATGTGAATTTCATTCATTCTCGCCCAGCGCAGGTGAAAGGAAGCCTAAGTGCTCTACAGAGCACCCTGGCAGTGGACTCAACTGCTCTGCAACACACCTTTACAAGGGCTTACCTGTGCTGGTCCCTCTAGAGGCTATTTCTGGATGTCTTCAAGTCATGAAACTGTCTGGCAAGGAGGCATTCAAAGGGATGACTTGTTTAGGGCATGAAGCAACTGAAATTATGATTTGACGAGCCCTAAAACATTGATCTGGATGTTGGGAATTGATGTGCCCAAATGGATATGTAACACTTACTCCAAATGGTTTGAGGTCTAGTTGGGACTTCTTACAAGGGAGATCCCCTTAAATGTTGGCGGGTCCAACACCGTTAACATTTCTAGCACTAGAAGGAGGGCCATATGACAAGTTGAGCCCTCAAAGTCTATTTTCAATCTCTGCACATCATGTTTTTCTCACGTTCATGATTACGATGTGTCGGTGGATGTTATAGATGACTTTTCATGAATTATATATGATGGTGAAAGAGGAACATCCCTGTTAATGCAAAAAATTTCCTTTTTGGGTTTCTGTGACAGGAATGAAGTCCCTGAGGACGACATTGCCTATGGGTTTTTCATTTACAAGTTTGAAGGGCGCACTAAGCAATGGTGTCTCACATTGCCCGCAACCTCTATACACTCTTTCAACCACATTTTCAGAGAGTTAGGTCGCGCTTTCTTCTTTTATGACCATAAAGCACTTAATTGCAAAATTTTAAACTTACGAAAAGCACTTGACGAACCTATTGCACACTTTTATGATCATTTCCGTCATTACTGTTTTGAATTTACGGAAGATGAAGTTGACTAAATTTTTTTTACTAAAAGATTTCAATATCTGGTTCACATCTCGAAAAATCCACACGAGTTAGAATATTTTGAACCCCTCCAAGCATACCTCAGTGTTAGAGATTCTAAATTTTAGACGGATAAGGTTGCTGTCCCAAGTGACCCTCTGTTCCCTTCTCATCAAACAACTCTAGCTCTGCAGGACGAGGTGGGAGAAGTTGTGAGCCTACCTGTTGAACTGTCACCTTCTCCTTCCACCCCACCTGCTCTGGATTTCTATGCAAGTTTGCACTGCAAGCTTGATGGTTTTCATGTGGTATCATCCCCTTGACCTCTGTCCACTGGTTCCTTTGATCCTTTAGATTTTGGTGTGTTGTATTCATCTGTTCGAGACTTCACATGTGATGTTCACGGAGATCAAGTTATGGACGAAGTTGGTGTTGAACAATTGACGTGCATTATCATTTTTGATGAGTATGTGTGGGAATCTAAACAAGAAGTTGCGGTGAAGGATGACCTCCTTCTATCCGCACCTCGTCCTCTTTATCCTGACATCTTCCGCAATTCTTCCATTTCTATTTCCTTTGTGAAAATTCATCTCTTGATGTTTTCACTTTTGATCAATCGTAGAACACGCGGGATGCCAATCTGTCATTTGATTGTAGAGAGGACAAATATTTCTTCCCGAATCCACTCAATCTCTCATATTTCATTTCTGACAATTCAAAGGGTGAAAATCTTTGTTTCTCATCAACCGCTCTGTATGATTCATCAGATCATGAGGATGCCGATGTCCATCTTGAATTTTCTAATCGTGGCTGTCATGATATTTTCACTCATTCATTTGATCACAATTCTGATTCACCTACTGTTGATCTTTCTAAGCCACTGGTCTTTGATGATCCATCTTCTGATGAAGTGGAAACCCCTCAAGCCATCGAGGCACTTTAGCCTAAGCTGATGGTTATGTCATGTTTCCATAGCCTTGAGGTCAGTTCCACTTCCGATCAGAAATCTGTTAAATCTCCCCAGGCTCGTCATCGCTCCCTTGTTCATATTGAAAATCAATCTAGTTTACAGTTTTCACATCCTCCACCAGAATCACATGATCCTATCGTTAATGCATTAGATGAGTCATACATAGCAAGCATTTTTGCAAAATGAAAATTTCCCCTTTCTTCATGTTTGCTTGTTTATCAAGTTTGAAGGAGTGTACATGCTTGTCTTCCACACATAATGTGACACAACACCGTGATACATCTACAAAGTGCCTTTCATGTCTTTTCAATTTTTTCTTTTCTGTGGATGCATTCAAACTTCAAACATTCTGGTTTACATTGCTTTATCTTTCTTGTTTATTGGTTTTCTTGAACATTTTTCTCGTTAACCATGCCATCACTTACATGGTCAACCAATGCGCCGGTGGCTGCATTGGAAATATCACTTCATGTGAGTTGGCCCATGCTCTGCATAGCTTAGGAGTAGGAGTATTGTTTGCTTTGTTGTGTTTTTTTTGCTTACTTGGTTTTGTTTTTGTCTTACTTCTATGCTTTGATTGTTTGTTGTTTTATGCACCCATAGGATTAGTTTCCGCATGAAACCATGTTTGGCTTCTTGAGACAAGAAAGGTGAAATACAGGAGGAATTGTACAACTATCAACACTTGGTTATATGTCTATTCCCTCTCTTTATGATGGTCTTGTGTTTCTTCTAGTTGATGATACCCTGAGGGAAAATATGTTCCTTTCATTGTTAGTCTTGGTGAAATCACGACGCTTGCACTTTTAACGAGTACCGCCCACTCTAATAGTTTTCTATAATTTGGTTAACCCTTGTCAACTCAGTCAAGTAGAGTAAAGTGAAGGGGGAAAACCTTAACAAGTATGTCATAGGTATATATAAAAATCCTTCTTTGAAGGGACAATGTCTTCTTCTCTCAATAAGTCAGGACCCTTCTTCCGCCTCATGAATAAATAAGTTCCTATGTACAACTCTTTGAAAATGAAAAAATGAAATGAAAATAAAATAAAGGCAAAAGAAGAGAAAGGATTCCCATGCATAGAGGTGAAGTAAATAACTCCGCTGGGGTTTTGTCCAGGCTCACTGGTAGTGGAGCATGTTGGCTTATAGGGGCTTGACCTAGGTTCAGAAGAGTTATTTAGCCCAACAAATCCCGCAGCTACCGACCCTTTCGGCAACAGCTCGCAGAGTGCAGACTGAGGTCTCACCCGAGGTTGCAGGGGAGAGTGCTGGAACCAGGTTTCTACACCCTTGGGATACCTTGATGTGGTTTGGAGGGTTCGCACACCGTTCCGTGGCTTCATGCCACTCTGCTTCGCGTAGTTCCAGTCCCAGAATATTCCTTAATACTTATTAATGCGCTTGCCTATAGATTCAACCTACGTTTTATGGTCTTTAAGCAAACATTTAGTAGAATTAACCAGTTCGCATACTTATAATAGATACAGATTCACATATATTCATAATATGAGCATACACGCATAGATCAAACAATTATATTAACCATACATTAACCAGATCTGCGGTAATTCAGATTTAACACAGAATTTCAGGATCAACTTATCTTTATTCACTTTCTTCACCAATACATCAAGATCTGTCCTACGCACTTAGCTGCAAGGGTCCACGCACACAGCTGCAGACTCTTCCAGGCCTCTGTTCACACAGCTGTAGGGCCTCTATCTACTACACAATACCCTCTACTCAGACTTATATACGCTTCAAGACTTTTCTTCTCAACATCCTATTACACAACAGATCCAAGATTACATACCAAAAGCTGCCTTCTACCCATAGAGCCTCACTCTATTTATACCTTCCTATGGTTCGCGGACTGACTTACTTCCTATTATTCTATATTATTTCTTGGGCGGACAACCCTTTCACTCGACCTTTTACCTTTCATGCTCCATGCATTCCGCGGAGCCTTTATCCTATCTGTACCCAAAATTTCAGGCTTTGTGCCCCATAATCGTTACGCGGGGCTTCTGCTACCCAACAGTCCCCCAACACAATCATCGTGACTCGTCCCGAGTCACTCAGCTGTTGTGGGAATCTTTGCATGGAGGTTGGTCAACAACTTCTGCATGTCGTGTGTCCCTTCAACAAATTCTACTGCGAGGCACTGTACCTGTTCCAAGTGAGCCGCTAATGCATCCTTAACACATGTAGTTGCATGCTTGGTATCATACACTACCTGCATATGCGCTAGCTTGCCTTCAATCATTGTAGAAACAGTAAACACTTCGTCGAGCCACGGCTAGGTGCATTCTTTAAGTACTGCCTCCTGTTGCCGCATCGCATCAACTTGGGCCTTGAGAACCTGAACCTCTTCATTTTGGCCAACCACTATGTGATAGCGACCGTCTGTGCAACCCCTCTGATCTGAATCGGATCCATAAATGACTAGCATAGAACCGTGACTAAAATAGGTCGATAAAATCCTTGAAGAATCCAAACCACAGTCGAAAACACCCTGAACCAGTGGCCATGGCAGCTGGCGTGGAATGACGAGGACCTCGGTCAATGCGCGCTGACCGAGGCCCATGGAGACTGCGCAGGAGGTCAAAATAGCCCCTGGGAGCCCCGGATTGGGAAAAGGAGCTGGTTTTCGATGCGCGTTAGCTCTTAGGCTGGGCAAACAGGGCTGAAATGGTAGAGCTTAAGTGCTTGGTCATGTTGGGAGCTAGGGGACCGCGGGCGGAAAAAGGTAAAAAGCGCCACCGTAGGATGATGAGACCCACGACCTGGAAACCGGTGATTTGATCGAGACGCCCTTGAATGATAAGCGGTTTTGGAGGAATCGGAGCGATCACAATTAGCGATTGACGCGTGGTAGCGGAGGAGAGAGAAAAACCTCCGTGATCGCGCGTTATCGATCGAGCAAGTTAACCGTGCTCGATGTGCGAATGACGTTGGATCTGGAGGAGCCCAGATCGGACGGCTGAGATTGCGCCCGATAGACAGAGCGGAATTGATAGGGGATTAAGCCGTGATTTAAGAGGATTTGGAATCTGTTGACCACCATGGTGGAGAAAGCAACGAATCGACAAGCGGGTTGGCACAGTTCCGATGGAGACATGTGGCTACTTCCTGAGCATTATGCTGACGCTGAACAGGGAATTCCAAGCACCCAGGCGACAGGAGAATCGACGCAGGAAGGAGAGGAAATGAATAGACACGGAGGTCAAATGGCTAAAGCCATGATCAGAGACAGTGAACGAGAGATCAGAAGAGAGATTCAGATCGAAGAGTCCAAGCGAACAAGAGAGACAGTGAACAGTGAACCCTGAGAGGAGGACTAAGCACAAAGGGTAGTAAAGCCAAGTAGAGGAGACAGAGGGCCAAGATGACCATAGGCAGCATCGAGCAGCAAAGAGCTTGAAGAATCAAGCCTTCCCATAGAGGAATCTATCCGGATTGAGCATCACAGTTGGCTCTTTCCACTGTAGACCGAGAGTCGTAGGGCAGGTAGGAAGAATACGAGTCTGCGTACTCCAAGTGGCATGGGGAATCCAAGGACCACCTTTCCAAGCAAAATCTTCTTCAGGAGAAATCATATTGAGTCCCTGCTTTTGTAATTCTCTGATTAAAGACACAATAAAAGAAGGCCACCACTAAATCTGGACCGGAGATGTAGCCCTGGAGACTAGGATGAACTCCTTATTAAAAACTGTTTGTGTCTAGTATTGCTTAATGTATTTCTCTACTGTCTTCCCATTCAAAATGTCTGTGTATTGGCAATTTGATCGATCCATTGTTTCAATCACACAGAACACACACTAGCACATGAGTCTGTAATACCTTTGTTTATTAAATCTTCAACTGAGGTCACTCATAGGGTGAGAATCAGATCAAGTGGTATCAGAGCTCTAGGCTGTAAGGTTAGACAAGTTGTGGTTGGTTAGTTGTGAATGATCACTAGATCAAAGCTCAATAGGAGAGAAGGAGAGTTGGTGGAAACTAATCCTGAAATTGGGAGAGTCTATTCTTGGAAGACAATGTCAGAAGAAGGTTCTACAGGGCTAGACCCCCAGTTTGTAGAAAGTTTCCTAGCTATGAAGTCTATGGTAAAAGAAATGTATAGGCAATTTAGAAAGCATAAGGATGAAGATTCATCAGGCTCTAAACAAGATAAAGAAGAAGATGAATCTCATTCTCATGACCACTCTAAAGGAGAGGGAAAAGAAGAAAGCTTTCCTACACCTCCTAGTAGCCCTGTGCATAACAAGAAGGCATCCTTGATTAAATTGGATGTCAAATTTGATTTTCCTATATATGATGGAGAGCTAAATGCTGAAAAGTTGGACAATTGGATTAGACAAATTGATGTGTATTGTAGGGTACAAAACATAGACTCAGACAAGAGTAAGATTTAGTTGGCAAGCCTAGGCCTGGGAGGCACTGCCTTGGTTTGGTGGGAAGGCAGAACCCAAGCTGATGTGAAGAAGCATGGTAAGACCATCTCTATCTGGAGTGACTTTGTCTCTGCCATTCGAAAGCAGTTCTATCCATTGGCCTACATGCAACAAGCCATGATGAGTTGGAAAACTCTTCGGCAGTTGAAAGGGCAAAGTGTGCAAGGGTATACTTTAGAATTAAGAAAAAGAGCATTGATGTTGGGCATCTCATTAGACTCACCAGAAACTATTTTGAAGTACATTGGTGGTCTACACAGCTACATGAGGCATACCATCCTCATTTTTAATCCCACTAGTATAGATGAGGTATCTTTACAAGCTACTCATCTAGAAGCTAGAGGAAAGAATGGAAATCCAAAAGTTGGGGGACCATCCCAACCCATTGTAAGAAAGAGCAAGGAGAAAAGAAAGCAGAAGTAGAAAGAAAGGAAGGCTAACACTGCACAAAGAGGCAAAGCTTCATGAACTCAGTGTAAAAAGGAGGGGCATGATGATGAACATTGTTGGATTCTGCATCCAGAGCTGAGGCCTAAGAAGTCCGAGGGCAAGAAGAAGAAGAATGCTACAACTATTCAGAAAGATTTGGGGTCAGACTCGGGAGATGAAACAATCATTGCAGCTACAGGTATAAAAGGTAAGAATTCTGAAGCATCTACTAGTAATTTTGCTCAATCTATCATTGATGAAGAACTTGAGAGAAAAAAACATGAACTTTTCCACGTTCGAGTCATTTCCAAAAATCAAAAGATTGATACTTAGTTTGATAGTGGCTCACAAGTAAATCTAATTTCTAAAGAAATTGTAAAGAAATTGGGATTAACAACTACACCTCATAAGAAACCATACCCATTAGGATGGTTGAATGATAAAGCACAACTACAAGTGACTAGACAGTACTAACTCAAGTTTTCTTTTGGGTCAGCATTTGTAGATGAGGTTGAGTTAGATGTAATTCCTTTGGATATATGTGGAATTGTTTTAGGAAGTCCTTACTTGTATGATAGAAAAGCTATTTTATATAGAGCTAAGAACAAGTATCTACTTGTCAAAGATGGAATCGAATACTTTGTAAGAGCTGACAAGCTCAAGAATAATTACACTCTCATAAACTCAGGATAGATGAAAAGAATGATAAATTCATGAAACAATTCTTACTGATGGTTGTAAAGGAAAAGACACATGATAAGACCAAAATATTTGAAGGCTGTAATGCTGATCAACAAACTGATATAGAAAAGATTGTTTCAGAGTATGATGTCTTATTTCAAGAACCTAAAGGTCTGCCACCCAAAAAGGGAATAGTACATGATATTATTTTGCAGCAAAATGTTCCTTTGCCTAACATTGGGATGTCTAGGTTGTCCGCTTTAGAGAATGCTGAAATCAAGAAGCAGGTGCAGGAGTTGCTCGAGAAAGGGTTCATCAGGC